>JAEMWC010000297.1:575000-590000 GCA_016490735.1 Pachyseris speciosa
TATTTTAGACGGCCTAGTAGCTAGCGATGAGCCTGCCTCACCAAATTCTTGCGCGGTAGAATTGGCCATCTTAAGTTTGTTGTGCAGCGTACCAGGCATAGAGATGTTAGGTCTTTGCAAAAATATCAACGCCCGGAAACTTCAACTAAGATTGAGTTTTCAAAGGCATTCGATAATAGTGAAGCCGTGTCACTTTCTGATTTAATTGGTAGTGAAAAGGCGCCATTAAAGCGTGAAGTCGAGCTACAAGACGAAACAACTTGTAAATTTTCTAAGGGCTGTGATGGAACTGGAATTCCTGAAATTTAATCAGTGTCCTTTTGTAATCTCGAAAGACAGGAAACTTAATTGTAAAGAAACATGTATTTTCACTCTGTATTGCTTGTAGTGAAATACATTTGCAGATGACATTATTGTCAAAAATTTGTCAAGAGGAAGAATTTGATTTTCTCAGGAAGTGCAAGGTTCAATCGAGTAATTGGAAAGTAAATAATTAATGAGGGATTAATTTGTAGAAATTCTAATAAATCCTTCCCTTCAGGAATTAATTTGTAAAAATCCCTGAAACGAGGGATTTATACAGATAAATCCCTCATTTGCAATCAAATTCAATTCATCAGCCCCGCTCTTCCCTGCTAAATTATCAAGCCCTCCCCGGACTTTCAGTTTGTTAATATTCAAAAGGGTTGTAAGTTAAATAAAGGTTGTTGAATAACAAAAGAAAATGTGTCAATCATGAAATAACAATCGTAAAATCAACGAAGCGTTTAGTTACAAACTTGAGGGAAATGTACATACGATCACCTAAACTGACTCCAACCTATAATCGCGCGTTTTTAGCGGTCACAACACAACCGAGTCTACGAACTAAAACCTGATCACCTACATCCTAAAACTGATCTTCCTTATAACGAACGTAGAACCAGAGCCGGACTCGTAGGCTTTAATAAACATAGCGCGCAAAGCCCAATAAAACAAGAGCAAACGTTGAAAGCAGGGCGAAAAACATTTCAAATTAGAAATAGCCCGCAAAGCCCGATGAAACAAGGACAAACGTTAAAAGGAAGGGCGAATGGCAAATCAAATTTGCAAAAGCCCACAAAGCCCAACAAAACAATGGCAAACATTAAGAACAGGACGAACAACATAACAAACTTGAAATAGCTCTCAAAGCCCTTATAAAAACGAGGGCAAACGTTGAAAGCAAAGCGAATAACATGGAATTAGAAATAGCCAGCCAAGGTCAAATAAAAACGAGGGAAAAGGCTAAACTGAAGCAGTTCGAACAAGATGTTAACTTACTCAAAGCCAAAAAATAAAAGGGCAAACCTAACAGCATGGCAAACAAAATATAAAATTCGAAATTACCGATAAAATAAGAATACAAAACGTGAAAAACGCGCACAAAACTAAAGCGAACCAAACACATGAAAAAACTCATAGCTGGAATAGAACACGCGGCGAAGGAGTGCATAGATAAAATTCCAAGCCTCCAAAGAACGTTCGTCAGCTTCTACTTGAACTGGAGCCTGAACTTGAGCGGCCGCTGGATCAGGTTGAGGAACATCGTCCGGTCGAGCAACTGTAGCTGTTAGAACACATTTGTCAGGTGAATGCAGAAGGAAAAAATCGCCTCGAACAGAGAACCGGTGAAAAGTTTAAAAGCCTCCATGCAGCTATAAAAAACAATATGGAAAATCAAAGGGGTTTACGATTTCACGTGCTCCTCCCTATGAAGGCACTGAAAGGCACGATGTAAAATATGGAGTTATTATTATTACAGTATCACAATTTTAACATTATAGGTGAAGACAATGAAGCGTGGGTTTCGATTCTAATGTGGTGGCGATGGTGATGGAGGTGGTGATGGTAATTGTGACATAGATGATGACTTTAAAAAGTGCTTGTTGTGTTTCTGTAGGACCCAGGCCCAATCCTTGGTCCCGCGTGGAACTGATTATTGTTTTTTCTTGTTTCATTAGTTTATAACAGAATATTTCTTATTAGTAGGGCGGTAAGTTTTTGTAGCTCGTTGAACTTCATGTTGAAGTTCTGCTCCATTCACTTTATAGTTAGTCTTAGTGCACTTATCACGAATGTAAGCGTGTCTCCTCTCGGCGCTCTCGACTTTTGCTTGATTTTGTTTAGGTCTTTGGGCAGTTCGATCTTGCGCTTTGTATTTACCTTTGCGGAGGTGTTTCGGTCTGATGGTACTATTACTATTACTGGCTTACAAGCTCGGTTGGGGTAGTTTTTGATAACTGTACAAGGGTTGGTCCCTTAGAAATCGCCTATCTGTGTGTATCTGCCTGTCAAACGTTTCTTCTGGGACTCTGATTCTTAAGCCTTGTTTTCACTAGCGATGCAAGCACAAGAACGCGTATTTCATTATGAAAACGGATTTAACGCAAGCATAAGCATAAGCACAAGCACAAGCGCAAGGATCAAAATTTGTCCTTTTCCTTGTGCTTACGCTTATAGTTGCGTTCGCTTGCTTAGTGTTCGTTTTCACTTGGCATAAGTTACTTATGCTTGCGTTTGTGCTTGCGTCGCTAATCAAAACAAGGCTTTAGCGTTGAAAAGTTTGGATGTTTGTCATTGCTATATTTTGCAATGCGCGATTTGATGCAGACATTTGCTCTTGAGGTGTTGCACTTACTGATAGTGTTGTCTGCTTCTGTTCTATTCAGAGTCTATACAGCATCTGATGCTTGTTTTCAGGTGAATGACATGCAGATTGGCTTCACGTTTAAAAATTTTGCATCACTTGAGATTTCAATTTAAATCTTAAATGTATATAACAAATAACTGTGGAAAACGAAAATAAAAAATACCCCCAAAAAAATTGCTGGCCACGACTCTGCAACTACCCCCTCCCCCCCCCCCCCCCCACACACACACACTTCCCCCTCTGCATTAACCACAACACCTCCCCTGTGTTCAGTGTAAGTAACTAAGCAATTTGTTAGAACGTTTCTCAATCAGGGTGAATGCAAAACCACATAACCGTTAAGAAACTTTATGAACCCTGTATCATTGTAATTAAATACTGATTAATATCAAATATTTTTGATAGGGTGTTCTTCAAAACCAGGTACTACTTTTATAACGAGGGTTGACGGAAGTTTGAATAAGTCTCACTTATTTCTATCGATACAAAGTAGCATTTTCCGCAACTGATGGGCTCATTATGGGTAAATTCGAACGGGATTCCGCAAAAAACGTCTTTTTCTTTAATCCTCTTACAATGGAGACATCAGAGTCGTAATATTTAGCGAAATAACACGGACAGAGCAGTGAGTTTTTGAGATCACAAGCTTATTGCAAAACTTACGGATACAGAAATTGCTGCTATATTAAAATGCAAAAATATGAAGTACTTTGCAGACTGTTAAGTTTTCTGGAATTTTGTAAACAAAAAGGATACCACTTTCACAGCCCTTAGTAAAAAAAAGTTCAGTATATGTATAGACATGTGTTGGATGGCAGACATATAAACTCCTAAATCCTCACTTTAATTCGAAATATTCATCAATGCACAGAAAAACCAATGATTCAGAGGCATGTGTGCCACTTTTACAACAAAAACAGATCAAAAGGAGATTACACCACTGAAATGAGACACTATATGGACATTGCATTTCAAAATTACAAATATTATGACCCATGCTGTAGAAATTCTGCGGTCTGTAATGACCCATGCTGCAGAAATTCTGCGGCCTCAAATGAGTAATGCAATCGCTTAACAATGCAGATTGTTTACGAATATAAGCTTAGAGTTTTCTTAAAATAACGTTGCTGCCAGAGTTTTGTCGATTCATTTTTTTAAGAGTATGAAAGAGGTTTGTTCATTTTAATGAATTCTTCGTCTCTTTTTGTCTCTTTCTGCTTTGCTTGCATTTGCACACGCCATTTATTTCCCCGCGAAAACTGCGGCTTCAAGGGGAATTGCTGACAGCCGTTGTTTCTGGTATGTAAGAGTTAAGATTTTTTTCTTCTCGTAAAAATGAATTGTTTAAGAGCCCCACGAGCGTTGCGACAGACGTCTGTTGTCGATGACTGTTGGGTTAGTTAATATATCTTTGTTGGCAGAATCACAAGCACGGGCCTGTGGGTATTTGACTGAAGCGACGCTCTTTAAACAAGCACTACGACGAAAAAATTAGCCAAAGCAAATTAAATTGCTGCTTCCCATTACGTGAACAGGATGATTGCCATGGCAATAGTTTTATATCCACGGCGATTATTTCAGGTGTTCAACTGTTTTCAAAACCTTTCTCATACCGGAACATTTCTTTGTGAAAAACATTTATTGCTGGCCGATCATGATAAGAGGATCTGCAACAACGAAGGATACATTCCGCCTAAAAAGGTAAGACATTTGCGTTGTTAAATTCCTCCCATCCCGAAACGCTACTTTGCATAACAAAACGATTTGAAGACGTTTTGGACAACCTTCCCTTCCCAAAGATACACCCCCAGTCATACATTGTTTGGTTGGTTTGTTTGTTTCTTAATCGACCAGCGCTCAGTCTCAAAAACCCGAGTACACAAAACCCTGACAGGGGAGAACTCCTAAGAAAAATTGAAGACCTTGAAATGGGTAAAATAATGGAAGAATAGAAGAAAGCAGAAGAAAAAGAACATAATTGAACATAATTGACTATTGTGAGAATATGTGAAATATGTGACTGTTACCATGAAACAAAAATTTCTTTGGCTTCTACATGACTTGAAATAGTCAGTTGTGTTGAGATAGCGTGAAAGATAAAAAGTTTACCGGTTAAAATGAAAATGTTGATGATCACAAATTAACGTCTCTGCCAAACTGCCAAGACCTCAGTGTTTTAGTAACCCCTTTAAAAGACGCTGAACTGAATTTAGACTGGATTTTTACTTGCAGTAAAAAACAATAATTTCCCCTATTGAAAAACGTCAAATAACACCACAAATCAACAGTTAATATAAGAAAACAAGATTTTTTAATATCCACACCAACATTATTGTAATAGAATAGGATAAAAGGTGTGGTCATCTACAGTTGCTGCAAATGTTGCAAACAGATCATTACTTGATGGATAGATATTAATTTTGCCAACAGAAATAACTTGGCAAAATATACACTTGATGGAAAAACAACGACAAAAAGATGAACTCAACAGTAAATTAAAAGAAAACATCATGCTTCAAAGGAAACTTAGAGGTACACTTTTCAAAAGGAGATTAGATATAACGACAATCGTCCATGTGTAAGGCAACATAATTTAGCCTTAATTTGTCCCTTCTAAAAATAACAGTAACAGTTCCTATTTTATATCACATAGTTTGAGCCACTCTAAGGAGGTGATTGCATGGTGAATTTCAGCCCGGACTGAAATTTCAGCCCGGGTTCTGGAAGAAACCCTCTTAAAATGAAAGTGGCGATTACATGGAGAAGGTTTCAGCCTGGGCTGAAAATCCTAGCCCTTTCAGCCTGGGCAAACGGGCTGAAAAATCCACAAAATGTCCATGTAATCGAAATGGAATTTCAGCTCGGACTGAAAAGGCAACATGAGCATGCGCAGTGAGGTTGTTTTCTATGAAATATAAGATGGCTTACATTTCAGCCCGGGCTGAAATTTGTCATGTAATCGCAACAGTATCTCAGTCTGCCCGACTGGGCTGAAATTTCAGCCCGGGCTGAAATTCACCATGTAATCAGGTCCTAAAACTCCCTTAGACTAGACTTGAAATGTCCAGTGACAGACATTCACGGTCAAAATTTGTGCAAAAATGGCAAAAAACATTATTTCTTGTTACTGCCCTCAGAAAAAGAGAAAGAATTTTCAGCAATCTGGGAAGCAATTCCATATGGCATTAACTACACATCACAAGAATGGAGGAAATAACTTAAATCTACCACTGACAATGAAGTGGTTCTGAATGGGAAGTATGAAGTTCTTTAGTTTCAGTAACTTATATCAATAAGAGTGCATCTCACCGTAGCAAAAGGATGAAATAAATGCTTTGTTTTAATTTGTACATGTAATGCTCAAATACTATCTATAATGATACACCTGTATCACCCCTACCCTCAGTCCCAATCCCAGTGTAGTATAGAAATACCTGACAAATCTTTAAATGTATGTTCGCATGAGGTCAACACATTGATGATACTCTTGCTACAAAATCAACTTACTGGTGGTGAAAATTGAAAAGAAAGAATGTATGTTTACCTATAATACAAAGTAATACTACTTTTCATTACTGTTATAAAGGAGACAGAACATTTAGCACTCTTGTGCACCAGTTTCATAAATAATTGGTGAAACACTATTCCACTGGAGGGAAGCACCTATACAATCCAGATGAAATGGAAAAGTTTTGTGAGTCCACTTCGCCTGGCGTTTTGATGATATCTTCACTGCCATCTATAATGATAATGAGTGGGCACCCTCAAACAAGAGGGCAAAGTTACAAAGAACTGAGTACATGTAGTTGCTCTTCTTCAAAATCCAAGTTTCTTTACAAATCAGGAATAACAGTTTAAAATTCCTATTAAAAAGAGATACAAGGAAATAAAACCATTATCAGAGTTGAAATCATATGTTGTAAAAACAGTATGATACATGTGATACATGTATTTTGACTGCAGGCATGATGCAGAAACCCCCACACACAACCCTGGTGTCACTCAAACTGAAAACCAACATGCAAAGTCCAAGAATACCACTGGGTTTACATCAAAAACATGAAAACAAAACAAATGTCTCAGGGATGGTGCTTGGCTACAGCTACCACCCACTCTCCATTGATGAAATCAGCCAAGAATAATTATTATTATTTTCCTCTCGGGCCCGCAGTAATTGGCGTAAGCTGCTGCGGTGTCCCTGCCTGTTTTGTACAATCTACAATCTGTATACCGGTATGTTTTTTTTTTGTGTGTGTATATTTAATATTAAGTTGGCAAAGCTAATAAAATAAAATAAAAATAATATTAAAAATAAAGTACTTAAAAGAAGGAAGGCAACTCATCCTGTTAATAAGAGAATAAAAATAACACTAATCTTCAATTTTACTGCATTACATGAAAAAAAACCAACAGAAATAGAGTTATAAACAATCATCCTCATGCTCATACTGGTGTAAAAAGTTTCTGGCATTCTGTTAATGGAAGGCTCATATGCATAAATATCCCTAATGACATTTGATTGTCGGTTAATTGTCCCATGCAAAAGGCAAATGGCCTCCAACTTAAACTAAGTGGGGCTGGCTACTCCTCGCTCATGTTTGGAATTGTCCTTGGATACAGTTGTCATCCCTATGCTATAACCAACCATGAAAAGGCTTTGGCAAAAAAAAATCCAAGAAGTGAGAAAAAATGTGAAACTTGCAAATATGAAGGTAACAAAACTTATGAAATCAGCCGAGAAGGTTGATAACAACAAACCTTTAATACCACTATTACACACTTTTCTCAAAGAGATAACTCACATAAATACCTTATCAAGTTCAAAATCATCCATTTCTTTCATACACCAACCCAGCATACAACAAAAACAGAATGATGTCCCAACCTAACAACAAACACGTGTTGGGACAATTAAGATGCAAATACCATCTACATGATAACCTGAGGTCAGGCATTCTTGTCTGTTTGTTTTTTTTTTTGGGGGGGGGGGGGGGGGAGGGGGGGGGGAAGGAACAGATTCGCAGAGTTTGGATTTCTCACGGTTCTTCCAGTACTAATGGATTACATGGTTGTATTTTCATTACACAGGTTTACATTCAAGGCATTTTAAAAACACATATAATATAAGGGTTGAAAGGAAAAAAATTCATACTACTCATTGAAGATGACACTCGCTTTATACAGGCACCCAGAACCCCCAAAAACTCAGTGACAAGTACCTCATGGCACATGTGCACAGTGGTAGTGGATAGTAAAGAAAAGAGAAAAATAATTAAACTGATCAGAAGGGTTTTCACCTTTAAGTGCTCATAATTCCAAATGATGTAACACCAATGAACAAAGGATAATTATTTTCAAAATAGCATAGTATTTTTTTTCAGAAATCTTTCATGACCAAAAGTCTAAGTTATTTCCATAATTTTTATTTTCTCATCCATTATATCAGTTCAAATATATAAATAGATTTATAAATGAATACCTTTCTTTTACTTTCAGCCATACTACATGTACTTCCCAGCTCTGGATGCAACCATTGGCCAGCGATCATTGCCAAATGTTGGGTTATTCATTTCTTGGAAATGAACCTGATTACATGTGTGGTGTGCTGTGACCTGGGTGACTGCCAACTGCAAATGGAATTACGAGACTACATGTACACTCGTTCCATTTAGCTTGCTTGAGATCGTCAGAATGTGTCAAATCAGACCAGACCATTTGTCACCCTTTGAATACGAGTTATTGGCTCAAAAGAAAAATGTTGTTTTTGAACAAATTTAATTCTCGCGATTTAAGATCAAAGCTGTACGACCGTGCTAGAGTCCTGAAACAAAACGGCCAGCCACACTTAACTTGTTTCCAAAATATGGAAACTCGAAGCAAAAGTCTTTGGACCATCAAGAGCAAGTTGGTCCTGTCATTCCCGTGAACAAAGAAGTATTCCGCTGCCATCTCTGGTTGCTCAAAGATTTGTAAATCTGGAGGTGGACTAACACTCAACGTGAAGAAACTGCACAGTAACCAAAACAAATAAACTGATGCACGTGGGCGCGTTGCTACTTGGCCAACAGACTTTTGAAGCAAATAATCAGCTCCTTTCAAACGTGTTTTGTCTTACATTGTACTTTTCTTGAAATATTTGGCTATTCCCAAGAACAAAACTCATGCCTGTATGGTGCTCCACTATGAAATGTGCATTGTTTCATGAAGGGAAACCAACCAGGTGCAAGGTAAATAAACTGAAAGCCACAACAGTGATTATCCTTGTTTTCTATTTTCTTGTGGTTTAATATGGCATGTGATTGTTCACAACACAGCATTCCAAACATACAGTATTTTGGTGTTCATGTTTTTTGTCAGTTTCACATAATAACCTTCGAAGAAGGCAAAGGAGCAACACTTTCACTGAGGGCTCCAGCAGGGTACATGTAATTCCAAAGTGATGCATATGATATATAATGAATACATGTATTTCTCCAGGCTCTTTTCTTGAATATTTTTTCTGTTTGGCCCTTCTCCACCTTTTTCCAAGCTTTTTCTTGGAAGGTGTTGGCTCTGGCATAACAAAAATGAGCTCTTTTTCTGTATCTTTGACTGAAGGGCTAACCAAGGCAGTCACCAACTTTTCAGGATCCCTTTTTGTACAGGCCTACAAAGCAAAATTGAATGCTTAACATCACCAACACAAATTAAATCTCATTGAACTACAGACTGTATACCGCTTATTGGAGAATACATGTACGCTGTAGTTCATGTAGGGAAGAGGGTCTGGACTAATAAGAAAGTGGTATGAACCCATGATCCTATTTTTTTTTTAAAAATAGGTATGTACACTGTACTTAAAAAGCTTCTGTGTCTACTGCCATAATCTAACCTTTTATTTGCTGGGTGAAAAGAAATGGTTGGACATTGGAATAATATTGTAATATCACTTTGAACCAAGTGTGAGCACAGCTAGCTATGTATAAAATTGAAGATTGTCAAAAAACGCTGGCAACCGGTGATACTTTGACAGTTGCCTACTACAAGTCTTTGGTAGAAACAAAAGTGAAGGGAAAAAATAAGGCATTTTTAACTTTCAAAACCAAGAATTGAGAACTTCACATTTTGGAATTGTGTATAAGAAAAGAAAACACGGAAAAAAAAAAGCATCCAAAGTATTGTTGTTTTGTATTTTAGAACACTTCTCATTGATTTGCATTGCATGTAATCTGATACACATCACCATGGCAAGCCCCAAAATGATTGCGTGTTGTTTATTTTAGTTCCCTGTGCACTTGTTTGAGATTAATGTAGATAAAAATGTTATTGCTGAGGAAGTTAGTAAAGAAACATTTTTATTCCTTGATGTCAAAAGAATGATTTTAAACACTTTATAACTCGGTTATGCAGCTTCTATTTTAAGTCTCAGAGCCAGTCTGCACCACATGCTTATTTGGATTATTTGTTTTCGCTGATACTATGATTTAGGAGCAAACTGAATATTTCATATACACTAGATTGAAAAAGAACCTTGAGCTGGCTCTTTGAGTCATTTGCCCTTACAAACCACTGTTATTCATTTCAGAGTTACAGAGTCCTGAGTAACTTAATACAAATGGCAAACTTTCAATACAATCTAGCCACATGAGGTGGTAATGTATTTATAAATCCTTCTTGAAATTGGTTCTTTTGTGATGTATTGGCATGATGTGCACGTGGCTGAAATTTGATTTCTTGGGTGTCCTGTGACAGCTATTGTTACAGAAGGACTTACAGCCCAATGACTAAGTGGCTTCGCCTCTCTGATAGACTGCGAGCAGTCTCTAATTTTTCACGCGTCTCGCATGGCTCTGAGGAACAAAGGACGACCACTCACAGTCTACCTCTTCAAGGCAGTAACCACAAAAATGAAATGAGGGCTGGCCTACAAAAAGATTGTAATGGGTCACATTTAACATTGCTAGTTTCATGCTCCAAGACAGGAGGTCAAAGTTTGCCATACAATGAAGAGTAGAGAAGAAAGACAGCACTTTTTCAATTCTTTCAAGTTACTGAATGCTAGATGGTTGGTATATTTAGTCATCTTCAATGAATTTTAATTCAATCCATTTTATTTTATATAAAACTTATGCCTGCCATGAATACATGTAAATCAATGCAAGGTTATGACATCATTTTCTTAATTATGACTAATTTATTGCAAGTAACTGTGTGCAGTGAGTCTAAATCTTTGCACATACCCTTGATAGTGCAATGTTTGACTGTGAATATATGAATATCATATATTTGAACTGCGAATTAAAGAATTAAGATGTGAGTGATCATTGCAGTTACTACTCAGGCAATAGTGAAAATAAAGCCTGACAAAAATTCAGGCTTGTACGCGAGTTGAAACCATGACCTCTGCAATACCAGTGCAGTACTCTACCAACTGAGCTAACAAGCTAATTGGGAGCCGGGTTGTTAGCTCAGTTGGTAGAGCACTACACAAGTATCGCAGAGGTCATGACTTTTGTGTTCAACTACCCTGGGTGCCGGAGGTTATTTCTTTTTTGTCTCCGTATAAGCCTGAATTTCTTTCAGGCTATATTTTCACTACTGCCTAAGTAGCGTTTTTACATTGTATTGCCATGATCACTCACATCTTCAGTGTAATGTTAATTACAAAAAGGTCAATCAGTGGAATGCCCATCAAACCTTTTGTCAACATAGAACTGATTTGAAACTACTAACAGATTGCGGTCCTCAATTAATGACTGATAAAGGAAATCCTGACAAAATACAGTGTATATGTACTTGCCTAGATGAACATATGAAACTTGCCTGCTTATTTGTAAAATGTTTGCCGCCTTTTTTAGTCTCGTGTATTTACAGAAACAGAATTTTAAATGTGTCGCCAATGCGATTGTAGAAACAAAGCTTTTATGGGACGTTAAAAAAGCTTCGTAAGGATGCGGCCTTTAACCATGCTGTCAAGTCACAATGGGGCGCTCATTTCAAGTGCAAGTCATTACATGTGTTTGGAGTACAGCGTTTGAAACGAACAAAGTCACACACCTCAAAAAACGAAACTACATGTATGCCTATTAGAAACCTTACGGGTACTCACCAATGCAAATACTCCCAATACTACAATGTACATGTACTCCTTCGAACTTGACCGGTCCGCTTGATCACATGCACTGGATCAGTTTCCTAAAGGGAGCACGCATCTCCCTCTTTGACATCGAGATAATTTTTTACCACGATCAAAGTAACTGTAGAATATCCGGCAACTGGACCTAACTGGACCGGTAACTTGATAACTGGACCTCGATTCCGCAACTGACAACAACAACGTATTCGTATTCGTAGTTCAAATTATACTCTACAGTCGACGACATGTCCACGCCGAACGATGAAATGGAATGTCTCACTAAGAGCGCGTCGGTATCTGGCGGAGCTTCTGATGACAGTTGACACTTCAATAAAGGCTGTTAGCTTCAAAGACAAAAAGGTGCCAACTGCACTTCGAACCAACGCGGCTTCTGTGAGATTGCCTGCCATTTCAAAGTGTGGAATGTTTTGTTCGTTACGCAGTTTAAAAAACATGAAGCTTATGAAAGAGCCACAGTCAACTCAACAGGGCTTTGTTGTGGCCTCCGACATATGTGGGAAAGACATCACGTTGTTTTATCCAACCAAGGCATACATTTTCAACAGGACAAGGTTTCTAAGACCGTAAACTGCTTTGTGGCGGGCGCCATGTTTGTTTCCACAGAAAGCAGAAACCTGGGAACGAGGTAAAAGTTTAACCACGTGACCACGCTTTTGAAAACATGGCGGCTCCGAGCAAAAGGTTTCGGACAGTCCTCTGATTCTACTGGAAATGAAACACCATTTATCTACAAGTGGTTTGTTCGCCTAGGGTTGTTGGGAGCTTCATTATTTGCGGTTTTTGCTGGATCGCTACCTACATCGTGGTATCGATGGAGGAAACGTCGAGAAAACGACAATTCAAGGATAATGGCTGTCCTAGTATTTGAATCAATGGAACTCTACACAACATCAAAAAGGTGAATGTGAATAAAATCGATGCAGTTCGACATTTGTTGACGTTTAGGTCAGCATTATTAATCAACGTCATTGTGCTTTCGTGACAGCGGTTGAATCAGTGGAAAAGAGCTTCAGCCCTTTTTCTTCCCAACTCAAGCGACCTCTTGGAGCTAATTAATGGAGGGAGAAATCCTACCCCAAAAGTGAGTGTCATGACTAATGCTATAATAAGAAAAAATTAAGAGTACCTCACAAATTTATGTTCTAAGTTCTAAGCTAAGGCCTTGTAGTAGCAGGCATTTATCACTCCTAAGCCTGAGTATTAGCAGCCAATTTTGTGAGATATCCTTGTCACTCCAAGCCACATCCCACAAGCTTCACAGTTGTAGTGGTTCCAATAGGAAGTGAAGTGCTGCCCCGTACAGTCACCTTTGCCGATATCCAGTCAAGGCTGTGCTCTGGCGGCACCCTAAGGCAACTACATGTAGCTAATGTTTGGGTGAACTCTGGTGACTGCTAAAATTATTTGTTGCCCAGCTGGGCACTCCTTTAAGTCCAGTGTGCAACAAAACAGGCCAAAGTTCTTCTAACACACTGGCGTTGTTTTATTGTGTTAGTGAAGTATGGCAGAAAAAAAAATTGTTCTACAAACATTTGCACATTCGATAAGATTCTAGCTGTTGGAAAAATTAATTTTGTTGAAGTTGTGATTATTTTAGAACATACTGCACAATCTTCTCTTGCATGTTTATACAAGCTGTGCAAGCTGCACTTAATCTGCTCAGGCTGGCATCTCTTTGCATTGATCTTGCCATAAACTTTGTTATGCAAATTTATTTTGAAGTTTGTTACAATTTGAATTATTCACTTTGCATTTGCTTTGTTTAAACAAGGCCATCATACAATGTATATCCATCCAATATCATACATGTAATAGCATTATCAGAATTACTGAAAGTACCGGTATTCATCAGCGCAGAACCTCTGTAGGTAATTTACGTGGTTTATTTGCCACCTTGCTGGGAAAGTTTTAATTCTGTTTGGTCGCCTCACTCAAGTTTTTACTTGCTTCATTGGTCTCAATCGTTGAAGCAGTTTGCCTCTGACAGTGGGCACTTCACATGGTCCATTCACCTTGTTGGGCAAGTAATAATTCAGATTTTTAAATTGAAGTATCCTCGGCATGGGCTATTCTCTGTAGAGAGTACTCCAAATACCCAAGCGTCGTCTCCTGCCCTTCGTCCTTGTTGGTACTGTAAAGGGGACAAGAATATTGTGCAGATAATTCGACTTCTTTAGCCATCTTACAGTATTTTGTCATCGGCATAAAGGGAAAATTTTGTCAGGGGGGTGGGAAGGGTCTGAACGTATTTGCCCGAATGATAACTAGATAGCTTAACATTGTTTAATTAATTAAAGAGGAGAAAAAAGGAAAACAGTATAACCAATTTTAAAATAAAAATAAGCAAAGCAACAGCGAAATGTCGCATAAGCAGTGACTTACTTTTGCTTTGTGCTTGAACTGGCTTTCGTCGCACTTCACCACGCATACATTGCCACCAAATGGAATGATGGGCCTGTCCTCGAGGTCCTTTTTGCAATAATGTTAAGGGACAGCGAACATGTTTCCAACAGTCTTCTTTGTCATTCCCACCATCCTGGCGGCTGCACAGCATAGTTCTCATAGACTCCAAAGATAACTGCCAGAATTAACAGTTTTCCCAAAGGAATTCTTGAAAATTCCGCAAAAAAACTTCCCTCTTTCAATGACTTTTTGCGACAACACATTGAACACCTCCTTTAAAAGAAAGTTGGAAAATCTTTATGATCATCACTCATTGTTCAAAAACCAGAAAATGACGATTGTGCATGTGAGTTTCTCAGTCAGTAATGTGTGATCTCAACCCTTTTTTAGCTTGATCGTCCTGTCTAAAAACAAGCCAATTTTTAAGGTGAACTTCCTGCAATTCTGGTGTACATTCTTAACAGCAGAAATCAAGGCAAATGTACATGTACTGTAGCATCGTTGTGACGCGAAATTTTGTTCACTTGCATAACAGTACAATGTACACTCAGGCAACTCACCATAAATACATGTATCTGTTGATGTTGTTTTGATTTCTTTCTACGAATTCCATTCTTTGATTGCAAGGCGGACATCGCAGACGATTGGCTAACAAGCTTTGAATCTGTAGCCATCTAATAGCGACGCGCACTATTACTATAAATAGATTTTGTCACTTTAGTCCCCCGCCGTGACTCGGACAAACATTGCAGTTCGCTAAAGGAAAATGTGTAGGCGCGAGTGACAATTT
>JAEMWC010000297.1:595000-667500 GCA_016490735.1 Pachyseris speciosa
TTCAACTATTTCCTCGGCAGCTCGGAGAATACCTTGTCTCTTCTGATAATTTACTGTTTGGTGCAATCATTTTCGTTCTTCGGTCCGACTCCAAGCTCCTTTCTCTGAAATCTATCCTGAGCGCGCGCCAACCCCGCCACGCCGGACAATATTCCCGATTTCGTGTCACGCAGTGAAAGGTCGCCGGCGGGCGATGTAGGTCAAGATATTTTTAGAATTGAGGAACGAGAACTGTTCTCGTTTTCTGCCAATCGAACCACCACGCCGGACAATATTCCCGATTTCGTGTCATGCATTGAAAGGTCCCGGCGGATGATTTAGGTCAAGATATTTTTAGAATTGAGAACGAGAACTGTTCTCGTTTTCTGCCAATCGACATTGTTTATATCGCTTGTTTATGCTCTTGAAACAGCTTTATAAACTGATTATTCTCGCGGACAGATGATCAGTAATTCTTCAGACTACGGAGCAAATAGATTCTACTGAAATGTAACGCTTAAAAAGCAAGAATTAGTTTTTCTGAAAACTACGAAATGATGAAACACAACTGGGGCTTTCGAGGTGTCATGTTACGAGGTTATGAGCACTTGCGTGTTTGAGGTGCAGACTTCGCTCGTCAAGTCACTGATCTCCGTTCATCACATGTCTCGGTAGCCTTCCAAAAAATAGTATATTTACGGCAAACCGGACAGTAAATTTCGCATCTTAGAGGGAATTACCCATCTAACGTATTTTATCGCGCTCTGTATAGCTTTTTGTTTGGGGTTCAGCTGTTTATCGGAGAACTGTTCGCAAATTCAGCCACTTAGCGCCAGAAGACGATGGCATAATTGGCGTGTGTTTTCCGATCGTAGAAAAAGGACTCATTGTTGATTTGAGAACTGTTCTCAGTCTTAGCCAATAGACTGATGTCGGTGAACTCTACATTCCAGAAAAGGAGTAATTTCGTTTTCATTACTCTCTACCTAACCTATGATTGTTTAAGTGGATCATGAGGACGACGAGTGAAAATGAACTTGGCCGACAATCACAATTTCTTGCCTGTGAAAAGGCTTTGAATTCTGGCTGGTTCTTATTAATTCTTTCTCGCTCTCCCAAGATCACTCCGCATTGAATTGTCGCTGAACGATGTACGTGCCACAGAGATTTCTTGTTTTAACTTGATTCCCATAACTGTTCTCGGTTTTCTTTGGCTGAGAACTGTTCGCAAATTCAGCCACTTGGCGTCAAAAGACGATGGCATAATTTTGACAGGTTCGGCTCAACTGCGTTTGTATATTCTCAGTCGTAGCTAATCGGCACCGTGTTATAGAAAGCGAAAGCAGCTATATATAAAGCGTCACAATAGCTAAAAGTTTGTCGAATGAGACATTTGGTCGTGTTTTGTTCTTCTTGTGACCTTTTTCCCTTCATCATATGATTTCTCTTTTAGGCTACGTTGTAGTTACTGTACACTCTTTAATCGCACGCTTCTATCTAATTGTCGTTCAACTCAAAAATTCCACAAAATTGTGCACGCATCAAAACGGCATGCAATTAATTCCGAGTGAACAATTTGCGTGTCAAAAGGACTTATTGTTGTAAAATGTGAGAACTGTTCTCAGTCTTAGCCAATTGATGCCGGTATCACAAGAAACCAAGTAATTTAGCTTTCAGTGCTCTCTACTAAGAGATACTGATCTATGATTTCAAATTTAATAAGTGGGAAAACGAACTTGGCCGACACTTTTTTGCCTGTGAAAAGGCTTTGAATTCTGGCTGGTTCTTATCCCGATAACTCGAAGTTTCAAGGGAAACCAGAAATGCGGGTTCGAGTTCGACGGGAGTTCGTGTTTACGAAAGATGGGAACAAATGACCAGAGATGACTACAATGTTTCGTTTGCACGTATTTGATTGCTATTCAAACAACGTGTTTATTACGTACAAAGAGTAAAAACCAAACTGGCTATTTTGCTAACAAACGATTGAACATACGAAAATTCGGTTCAAAATGCGAAATGGCTAGCAGAAGAACACTATTATGTGATACAGGGCAACAAGATACAACAGTGCTTACTCAATTCAGACAAAAATAAATTCAATTTTTTGGAGTATGTTTTGACTCATTACCCCTTGGAAAAGGGGTCTCTAGGGTAAAATCATAAAGAATATGACCGGAAGAGAAGAATAGACAACTTCGAGTTAGCGACCGAAAGGTTCACCTAGATCGTTTCTTTCGCGCTCTCTTAGGGTGACTCAGCATTGAATTGTCGCTGAACGATTTCCGTGCCGTAGAGCTTTCTTGTTTTAGCATTCCCGTAACTGTTCTCGGTTTCAGCCAATTGGCGATTTATTTGTCCGAGAACTGTTCTCGAATTCAGCCACTAGCTTCCCGCCCCGCCTGAAATGAATGCGGCTTTGTCTACTCAGTCTTCCTCGGCGGTGTATTGGCTAGGTCACGGAAATCGTCTAAGCTAATTTGAAACCAGAATTTATTAAAATACTGGTGCGGTGTGGTGCGGTGTGGTCTAGGCATTGCGCCGTCGCTGTTACCATTCATTCACCGTAACTCATATATTTGTCAATCTATTTTAAAATTGTGCCATTTTAGGGGTCAAATAAAGTTTGATTCACACCCAAAGCCGTAGCCTCCGTTAGGGTTTTAATCCCCATCTTTTTCAGATAGAAGTCCCTGGCTATACGTTAAATTTTTAAAGTCCATGGTTCTTTCGGAAAAACTGAAAATGATGAGCAAGTTCAAGAAAACTCAATAAGCTTCAGTTTGTCTAAGGTGATTGTTATCGTTGGCGGTTATGTTCGGTTTAAGCATCTGGGCCCATAGTTTCCCATAAGTATACTTACGCCTAGTATCCATTGATATCGCTGGACAGCCTGACAGGGAAAAAACACAAATTTCTTGTGTGCCGAAATGTCAAGCTGTAACCGAATGCAATAAGCAGACATTGCAAAAAAGTACATTGGTTGATAAAAACTATTCACATGACAGCTGATACTTTGTTACACATGACGGATAGTTAAGCGTGAACATAGAAGAACACAATAGCCTTAATGTAAGATGACCAACATTTTTACGCCCTTTTTTCCTCTATTTCCATTTAAAATTTTATACGAACCCTTGTGAGCCTTATGGTTACCAATTTTCCAAAAATTCAATGCTGCATGTTCAAAGTGGTATGTGCGCCAGGGCTTTTCTTTCTTAGTTATTTCAAAGAAAAAAACTATTCGCAGCGAAAACGAACTTGCCCTGCAATTGTAGAAGAAGCTCTTAAACATATGCTACTTTTAATTGAAATTTGCTACTCACGATGTGACCCAGCCGGCCGTAGGGGAGCAGGGTTGGCGCAGTGGTGAGAGCGCTCACCTTCCACCCATCTGTCCCGGGTTCGATTCCCGGACTCGGCGTCATAAGTGGGCTGAGTTTGTTGGTACTCTACTCTGCTCCGAGAGGCTTTTCTCCGCCGGGTACTCCCCAAAATCCAACATTTGATTTGATTTGATTCTATTTGATTTAGAGTTAATTTGATTTAGTCCCCTCAATTAATAAAGCATCTGTCCTCGGCTAGAAAGATTTCAGACCGAAAATTAAGAGAGGGAATCTTGCTCCTTTCGCATTTGGTGGATGCGTAGTTACCAATAAAATCACTTATCGAATCATTTAGCCATCCACTTTTCCAGGTCGTCGATGCCCAAAATGCAATTGCTTTGATATCCTTCAAAGTGACACCAGTTGGTAAAGTACGGCATGGTTTGAGCCTGAAAAGAAAGAAATTTGGCGAAATGGTAAAAGTGTGAAACTGTGGTAATGTGCTTAAAGCAGACGTAGTTACCAAAAAAGAAGGTGACAGTGACTACAGCAATAGGGCTGAATTCATTTTAGTTTAGTTCTCTTTGGATGGCCAATCCTTGGTAACTCCAGGCTACCACATTTTAAGGCTTTTTACGTCGGCTATCAAATTATGGTAATTATCTGAGAAATCTTTACTATTTTTACTTGTGCCTCTTTCATTTGTCTTTGCACTAAGGAAATGCTGTTTGGACTTTCCACATTCTGGAAATGCTAGCCGTTTTGTATTAGCTTCCTCGGTCAGTGATGAACACCTGTTCCGCGTGCACGGTCTGCGCTGCCTGGGCAGGCCAACCGAACACACTATTTTTCCATCTATAAAATGCCATCTTCCGCGTTCAGCACTCTCTCCAAAAAGAAATTAAACTCATCGACAAAAGATGAGTTGGGAGTGGGTGCCTTAAAGGTGGAAGGGCCTGATGCGCAGAAGGTAGCAATGTTCTAAAGGTAACCAAGGCAACCATGCGAGCACCTGGCACCCGGCACCATCACACTGAAGACGGGCTTAAGTGGAATACTTAGCGAACCCCATACTTACCTACCAATAGGGTGGGAGGAGTGCGAGCACAAATCCACCGCTAGTTGTCAGCTTTGACTGCGAAATGATCCGCAAAGATCAGCAAAGCAAAGCAAGCCATGCTAGTTGTGCAATCACATATAAGAGCCCCTGAAATTACAGCGGCCACCCCACATAGAGCCTGTGGATACTTGTCACGACCGATGTGTATGAGAGTGCCACGGCAGAAGGGATCCGTCTTTGACGCCTTAATGTTCACCCGAAGGATAGTTGGCGCAATCAATAAATCAACTGCCACGTCGCGGAATGGGAGAGAAATTGCTAGAATTGAGCACAGTAAATTCCGATGCACGCAGGAAGCCAAAATATGCCGGGTTACAGGCGGCAGAAGATGCTATGATCAGGCAGATTAAGATCCAGGGACTTGAAAATCATTAACATATGATGGAGTTTGTTATGATAATAATCATCATCATCACCATCATCATCTTTTTCCAGGAGGTCGCCGTCACCCGAAGGTGGTTTTTAGGCGAGTCCTGTCAAAGGTAGCAAAAAAAAAAAATTAAAAAAAAAATAGAAAAGTAAAAAAGAATTAAGAACATTTAGTGGTAAAAACTACAAGTCCCACTGTTAATTGATAACTACATTAAACGATGTAATGCGTTTTTAAAAATCCCAACCGACTCGCTATTCCTGATATCTAAAGGAATCTCGTTCCATTTCTTAAATAAAAAATACGACGAACGTAATTGGCCTCTGCCACACCGAGACCTATTAATCCTCAAATCGTTGGCATGGCGCGTTTGGTAATTATGAACTGACAAATCAGTAGTAAAATTATAATTATGGTCCAAAAGGCCATTAAGACATTTAAAGACATAAATAAGCCTATGAATGCGGCGTCTAACACGAAGATCTTTCCACTTAAGATCCAAGAGCGCTTGAGGGGAAGAAGAGTATGCAGGGCGATCAAGGACAATCTTAGCAGCTCTGTTCTGCAGCACCATTAATACTTTGTTATTTCTATCACCCCAAACAATGTTGTAGTAATCCAAAAACGGTAATACCATAGTGTTTACAAATAGATTACGAGTGTAGAAGGGGAGAAAATGCTTAATCCTACGCAGTACGCCAAGTGTAAGTCTAAGTCTGTTACTGGCAAGCGAGTGGACAGCGATGCGCCTTGAGAACGCTTAATACCACGCACTACCCACCGGAGACGAAGGCAATTGATCAGTGGCTCGATGTGAAGAGATCGGACTGCCGACAAGTAGACCTTTCTAGAAGACGCCTTAAGAAGGTCCGCCAGAAAGGTTGCAAACAAACATAGCCTCCACTCATCGGCAGGACAGGGGGAACTATTCCCATAGATTTTACCAGACTGGACACAAAAGTCATAGAACTTCCTTTGAGGGGATGCGTACGACCTTCGTGTTCACGGAGCAAGTCCCTGTACAAGGAGGTTACGGCATCGATCTTCTAAAGAGAGGAGATCAAGAGATCCAGAAGCTCTTGCGGGATAAGCGTCGGATGAGGGTCTGCTTGCGGGGCTAATCGCTAAAACCCCTACCAATGAAAACGAGACAAAGCGTCAGCAATCTCATTTTCTACACCAGGAACATGCTCAGCAGAGAAGGAGAAGGAGAACGTGTCGCAGACATTAATCCGTCTCGGAGGAGATGCATCTAGCAAGAAACCTTAGATGTCCTTGTGTTTAGGATTTGCATGACTGCCTCGTTGTCCGAACGAAACAAGACATGCTGTCGTGGCCACTGAGCTCCCCAAACCCTAGCAGCGACAACAACAGAGATTGAGGCACCTGTGGCCCTGCTCAGGGACCACTAAACCAAGCACCTCTGAAATTAGCTCCAAACCTCACTGCCCCAGCTGCGTCCGAGATCACTTCAAGGTCGGGTGTAGGAGTCAGGCCATGCAGGGAAATGCCAGAAACTCACCCTATTCTAAACCAACAAGGTGTGCCACCATTCGAGATCCTGATGAAATTCATGGTTGAGGCCGATGGGATGGTATCCCTTGCGAAAGCAGCACAACAAATCCATCATCCGGGGCTGAAAGGTCCGGCCCGGCCAAACCACCTTAGCTGCGTGA
Organism: Pachyseris speciosa; assembly: GCA_016490735.1. NCBI lineage: Eukaryota > Metazoa > Cnidaria > Anthozoa > Scleractinia > Pachyseridae > Pachyseris > Pachyseris speciosa. The sequence goes on from JAEMWC010000297.1 coordinate 601,472, forward strand.
TGAAGGTGGCCAATTAGCGACTTCAATTCACGACGATTGCACCACTTCCCCGAACGCCAACCACGTACCCGGAAACCTAGCGACTTGCTCAGCTGAATTTAGTTCGATGCCCAGAACTTCCATGACTGGCGATTGCCCCACGCATTTGAGGGGATGAAGAAGCAGGCCCAACCTGTTGCAGACCTCCCTAGCAGTACGGTAATGGGCGCATAGCGGGGAGTTAGTGGGGCCTACGGTAATAAAATCGTCCAAAAACTGCAAAAGGTCGTGTAAGTGGTAGCACTCCTTAAGGATCCATTCCACCATGTCGGCCACAGAATTAAAGAGAAAAGGGGCTGAGCACAGGTCAAAAGGGGGTGCCAGATCCACATAGTGCTTTCCTCGCCACCTCTTGCACACAGAGAGCGATCTGAAGGGTGGACGGGAATATTCCTATACGCTGCTTCCACATCAAACTTAGCCATCAGAGCCCCACAAACATGCCGAAAGACCATGGAGATATTCTGGTCCACATGAATGTACTGCATGGTGAAGTCATCTGCTGAAATCCCATCGTTCACGCTGGAGCCACGAGGAGAAAACGGATCCACGATTAAGCGCCATTTCCCAGGTTGCCCTTTTGGGGGGGGGGGGGGGGGGGATGACACCAAAACTACTAACCTGTAAGCCAGGGACCGGAGGACGATCGAAGGGGCCAGCCACTTTGCCAAGAGAAACCTCATTTGCCCGGTAACGAAGTGGACCAAAAGTGGTACCGTCACGAGTCGGAGAGGGTGATCCAGGGTGAAGGTCAAGATATTATGGGATTTTAACATCCAAACGGACAGGGTGATAGAACACTGGAGACTAGATATTATTGTTATGTATGAGGAAGCTGGGACATGCCAAATCATTGATGTGGCTCCCGGCGACCACAATATCGAAAGAAAGGAATACGAGAAGATTAACAACTATTCAGAGTTCCGCGTTGAGATTGCTAGATTATGGAACAAGACAGTGCAACAACAGTTGTTCTCGTTGTGACTGGGGCACAAGGCTCCATACCAAACAACTTCAAGTCTCCCTCAGATAGTATAGGAATAACTCCAAGCATAACATTCATTCAAAACAACACTACGGATGTTTGCGCGTCTTGGTTCTGCCAACATCCTGCGAAAAGTGCTATCCGTCTGAGGTCCCGTGGACTTGATGGAGAGCACCACATTGTAACATTTCCAGGTTAAACTAAACTGTGCGAAATGACAGATAATGATGGTAATGATGATGATGATATCGATATCATCATTAAAGTACACTGAAAAACTGTCCAAATATACGGACCTGAAGACCAAAACAAGCCGAATGTGGGAAATGAGAACGGAAACAGTACCAGTTATCATTGGAGCGCTCGGATCTATCAAAAAGGGACGAGAAAGTAAACAGCAAAAATACCTGGCTCAGTAAATATCAGCAAGGAGTAAAAGATCGCTTTCCTGGGTACATCTCACATTGTGAGAAGGGTGTTGTCAATTTAATAGAGCTATTTTAGCCCTGTGGTGCCTCCGGATCATAGTTTGGTCTCGTTCCCTGTCTCAAAAAACTAATCATTGGCTTTATTAATTACATTTTATGATAGACAGAACGAACAGAAGTATTATAAAAACCAAAACAAAGCAAGGAAGATGCCTGACAGATACCTGTCCGTTATCACTGACGGAAGGGGTTCATCCGCAAATCCCTCAGTTCAAGCTGAAGTTGAAGGTAAGTTTGTTTCAACGCCGACTTGAAGAAGGCCGAAGGCCGAAAGGCCATCAGTTCAGATAATCGGGGGCTAGGGCCATTAGTACATTGAAAGTACCAGGCAGAGTGATATTTTGTTTGGTAGCGTAAATAAATGGTTAGGAATATTCTTTATGATGGAAATTAACAAACTTTCCCTCGCGTCAACAGCGGAAGGGGTACACGCTGAATTTTAGAAAATCCATGTCTAGTTTGGCACTGACTTTCACTGATTTCCTGAGATGACCAGATGCGACAACACTGAAAGCCTTACGAGACCTGATAACGTCCAGTTACACCCCCCCCCCCCCCCGTAGTTACAACCCCGCCCCCAATCCATCCACGGTGTGACGTGGACAGCATTTCTGACACGAAGTCCTGGATACGCCCATACGTCTCAAACTTTCAGCATCATGGCACCCCTTGACAACTATTTTCCCCTTTTTCATTTCTCAAAAATGGAAAAGGTGAAATGGGAATGGTGGAGTCTTCTGGCTGGTGGGTAGCACAAGGAATGGTTACCCATTCACCAATACTTACTTGCGGTGCTTCGTGATGAGGATGATTATGTTGATGTCCCGACGTTAACCTTAAAAATTTCTAATTATCATTAACCAAACTAGCTATTATTATTACTTCCTTATGTTCTATGTTGTCTTAAAGGTTCTTGCTCGTCTCGTGTAAATGCTAGCTATCTGTGAATGTATGTGTATACCTATTTATTTATTTATTTATTTATTAGATATTTACCTATTTATTTATTTATTTTATTTTATTTTTATTTATTTATGTATTTATTGAACTTGAATTACTAATAATTTATTTTGCTAAATTTGATTGTAAGCTACACAACCCGCCTCGATTAGCTTTGCTACATGCGGGTTGTGTATTTTTCTAAATTGTATAATTGTAATAATCGAAATAAAGTGAAAAAGTGAAGTGAAAGAGCCATTTGCTGTTATGAAAGATATGCCTCCTGGATGTCCTTCCCAGCTCAAGCCAGATAACACCAAAAACGCGACATCCGAGGCCATGGAAAGGGCACTGGAACACCCAGTACCATCCACTCTCTTTAACTGGGGCTGACACCGAATGGCGGACATCCGTTATCGCCAAACCAAAAAGAGAAGAGGGAAACGTGGGAGGAGATGAACAAGGAAGAATATTTGGAAGCCAGGGTATCCTTTAACATCAGCGCCCTTTCCTTCAAATCTTTGCCCTCGGACCAGGATGTCGACGACAATGAAGAGATATTGAGGGCTGAAGCAGCTATACTTCAGCAATTAAACCGCCCAGTAAGATATATTCGAGAAATGCATGCACGCTATGTCCAAACTATGACGTATATTGCAGAAAGATACATTTTCCCTGACTGCCGGACGGCTTACCGTAAGCCATCACCGATTCTTTATTAAATTGGAGAGCCGAGAACTGAGGATTGTCTTCTTTTGTTTAAGTTAACAATTATTTCAGTGCTAATCAATAATTTCTATTTTTCGCAGGTTACCGTAGAATTCAGAAAGTAATGGTCCCCTTGAAAGTAACGTTAATTTTTTACCTTCCTATTGAGCCCGAAAGTAACGCCCCCGCCCTTTGAAAACGACCGGTCAACAGGGTTGCTGGGCCATCGATCTTAATTACCGTTAAATTCGTATGAACATTGCATTGGATAAATAAAACGGGTGAGTAGATATTAGGACACTAATATAATAGTCAAGCCGTGTACAAATCAGATAAGAAATTGTCTCAATCTGGATGAATTTTTAGTACAAGAAGAGATATAATGTAACGTCACTGGAACGCGTAAAATATTTCAGTCTCCTTCTGGCCTATTTACAGTGAAAGAGACAAAAGCTAGTTGCGGTATAATACGAGCTAATTTCGCTGTAACTACGAACATTCGGATCCTTTTTTATTTCAGAGTGCTTTGTTCAATGTTACGCGTCCTCTTTGTGTGAACCCACTGCTGAATTACTAATACTTTTTAACCATAAGATAAAAAAGGCTATCCGAAAGTAGCAACCCTTTAGGCCTGCTAAATCCGAAAGTAACGGCCCGAAACAGACTCAGACTTGTGTTCTTCAATGTGGTTCAAAGGTCGAGCAGAGTTTCTGCTGAATGTTTTTAAAAGTCAGCATATCTTCCAAAGCACGCGTCTTACAGTGCCGTCTCCAGTTAACGTGCTTACTAGCCTGAATAAAATGAACAGTGGGAAATCGTACTGCGCGGTATGATCAGTTTGTCTAGACACGCAAATTGTTGACTCAGAATTTTGCATGCTGGTGCACAATTTGCGGAATTTTTTTAGGACTACACAGGGCGTATCTGAAAGGAAAGGCGTACAGAGAGGACAAAACAAGACCGTATATCTCATTCACCAATGTTCATTTTAATTGCCTCTCTTGTAAGGCTGCTTTCGCTTTCAGTGAGAACATTTCTTATAATAAGGTGCTGATTGGCCAAGACTGAGAACACTTCTCGGATATTAGAGATAAGGGAAGCCTCGCATTCAAAATTGTTGACTGTGTTGAATGCCCTTTTCATCCCTGCCAAATTTTGTGGAGTCTTCCAGTGGAGTAAGAGCATAAATTTTGCTTACACGGACACTAAGAAACTGAAATGTAGTGACTAGATCAAGGGGACTGTGAACATTTTTATTTAGTATAAACACAATTGAACCCACTCGAGATCACCAAGCCAATTGTTTGAGTGAGCGTGAGATAAAGCAACCCTGACAAGGAAATCGACCGCATCAGTATTTCAATAAATTCTGGTTTCAAATAAGCTTAGACGATTTCCGTGACCTAGCCAATACACCGCCGAGGAAGGCTCTCTGGTTAGACTGAGTAGACAAAGCTGCATTCATTTCAGGCGGGGCGGGAAGCTAGTGGCTGAATTCGAGAACAGTTCTCGGGCAAATCGCCAATTGGCTGAAACCGAGAACAGTTACGGGAATGCTAAAACAAGAAAGCTCTACGGCACGGAAATCGTTCAGCGACAATTCAATACTGAGTCACCCTAAGAGAGCGCGAAAGAAACGATCTAGGTGAACCTTTCGGTCGCTAACTCGAAGTTGTCTATTCTTCTCTTCCGGTCATATTCTTTATGATTTTACCCTAGAGACCCCTTTTCCAAGGGGTAATGAGTCAAAACATACTCCAAAAAATTGAATTTATTTTTGTCTGAATTGAGTAAGCACTGTTGTATCTTGTTGCCCTGTATCACATAATAGTGTTCTTCTGCTAGCCATTTCGCATTTGAACCGAATTTTCGTATGTTCAATCGTTTGTTAGCAAAATAGCCAGTTTGGTTTTTACTCTTTGTACGTAATAAACACGTTGTTTGAATAGCAATCAAATACGTGCAAACGAAACATTGTAGTCATCTCTGGTCATTTGTTCCCATCTTTCGTAAACACGAACTCCCGTCGAACTCGAACCCGCATTTCTGGTTTCCCTTGAAACTTCGAGTTATCGGGATAAGAACCAGCCAGAATTCAAAGCCTTTTCACAGGCAAAAAAGTGTCGGCCAAGTTCGTTTTCCCACTTATTAAATTTGAAATCATAGATCAGTATCTCTTAATAGAGAGCACTGAAAGCTAAATTACTTGGTTTCTTGTGATACCGGCATCAATTGGCTAAGACTGAGAACAGTTCTCACATTTTACAACAATAAGTCCTTTTGACACGCAAATTGTTCACTCGGAATTAATTGCATGCCGTTTTGATGCGTGCACAATTTTGTGGAATTTTTGCCCAACCAGTTAAGTTAAGGCGTATATGAAGGGAAAAAGGTCACAAGAAGAACAAAACACGACCAAATGTCTCATTCGACAAACTTTTAGCTATTGTGACGCTTTATATATAGCTTCTTTCGCTTTCTATAACACGGTGCCGATTAGCTACGACTGAGAATATACAAACGCAGTTGAGCCGAACCTGTCAAAATTATGCCATCGTCTTTTGACGCCAAGTGGCTGAATTTTCGAACAGTTCTCAGCCAAAGAAAACCGAGAACAGGTATGGGAATCAAGTTAAAACAAGAAATCTCTGTGGCACGTACATCGTTCAGCGACAATTCAATGCGGAGTGATCTTGGGAGAGCGAGAAAGAATTAATAAGAACCAGCCAGAATTCAAAGCCTTTTCACAGGCAAGAAATTGTGATTGTCGGCCAAGTTCATTTTCACTCGTCGTCCTCATGATCCACTTAAACAATCATAGGTTAGGTAGAGAGTAATGAAAACGAAATTACTCCTTTTCTGGAATGTAGAGTTCGCCGACATCAGTCTATTGGCTAAGACTGAGAACAGTTCTCAAATCAACAATGAGTCCTTTTTCTACGATCGGAAACACACGCCAATTATGCCATCGTCTTCTGACGTTAAGTGGCTGAATTTGCGAACAGTTCTCCGATAAACAAAACGCCAATTGGCTGAACCCCAAACAAAAAGCTATACAGAGCGCGATAAAATACGTTAGATGGGTAATTCCCTCTAAGATGCGAAATTTTACTCTCCGGTTTGTCGTAAATATACCATTTTTTGGAAGGCTACCGAGACATGTGATGAACGGAGATCAGTGACTTGACGAGCGAAGGGCCTCGTAACATGACACCTCGAAAGCCCCAGTTGCGTGTCATCATTCGTATAGTTTTCAGAAAAATTAATTCTTGCTTTTTAAGCGTTACATTTCAGCAGAATCTATTTGCTCCATAGTCTGAAGAATTACTGATCATCTGTCCGCGAGAATAATCAGTTTATAAAGCTGTTTAAAGAGCATAAACAAGCGATATAAACGATGTCGATTGGCAGAAAACGAGAACAGTTCTCGTTCTCAATTCTAAAAATATCTTGACCTAAATCATCCGCCGGGACCTTTCAATGCATGACACGAAATCGGGAATATTGTCCGGCGTGGTGGTTCGATTGGCAGAAAACGAGAACAGTTCTCGTTCTCAATTTAAAAAATATCTTGACCTAAATCATCCGCCGGCTACCTTTCACTGCGTGACACGAAATCGGGAATATTGTCCGGCGTGGTGGTTCGATTGGCAGAAAACGAGAACAGTTCTCGTTCTTAATTCTAAAAATATCTTGACCTAAATCATCCGCCGGGACCTTTCAATGCATGACACGAAATCGGGATTATTGTCCGGCGTGGTGGTTCGATTGGCAGAAAACGAGAACAGTTCTCGTCCTCAATTCTAAAAATATCTTGACCTACATCGCCCGCCGGCTACCTTTCACTGCGTGACACGAAATCGGGAATATTGTCCGGCGTGGCGGGGTTGGCGCGCGCTCAGGATAGATTTCAGAGAAAGGAGCTTGGAGTCGGACCGAAGAACGACAATGATTGCACCAAACAGTAAATTATCAGAAGAGACAAGGTATTCTCCGAGCTGCCGAGGAAATAGTTGAAAAGGCCGTAACGAAACGGTGCCTAAACAAGTGTGTGAAAATTTTGGCGCGAAATTCAGGGAAAATGATAACTCGCTTTCCAGATTTATGGACCAAAGAAAGCTCATGAAATATGCATTTGGACGACGGATCGACAAACTGTTGGTAAGTTGCCATCTTCCTTATGTATACGCCTTATAGAAAAGTAAAATGAAAAGGAGAATTTCACGTTTTCACGTTGTATGGTTCGCAACGCAATTATGTGGAACTGTGTGGTTAATTTGAAAGTTTCCAATTTAATGTCGCCAGTACATATTTTATTTTTGTTGATATCCTTAGTTGAAGAACCACGTTAAAATTTAGTTCGTGTAGGTAGTCGATATTCACAAAGTTTCAACTCCGGTATTATTGATAAAAGGCCATTGTGTAAACTCATTCATGCGTAGTTAATAGATGATGACAAACAGACATTCGAGAATAATTGCTTATCGGTGATTCACGACAGATGCTTACCAGACATGTTGTTTTCAATTCAGAATTCACCCGTTCTCATTGGTGGATACTGAGAACTGTTTCTAGTTTGAGAATGAATGTGATTTCATGCTCTCTTATTGGCCAAGGCTGGGAACAGTTCTCAGAGCGAGAAAAACATTATCAGTTTCCAGTTGAAAAGTGCATTTTCCACTTTGATATCGTCCAATAACTTAACAACATGATAGAAATGCATGTAACATCAATTTAATGGAAACCCTGAAAAAAAATCTGAGCTCCAGAAGGGATTTGAATAACATGATCTATAAATTTATTATTGTTCCTCATTTCCACCCTTCATGTTCTTACAGTACAGTACTGTAGAGTACTGTACAGTACTGTAGTACAGTACTGTAGAGTACTGTACAGTACTGTAGTATATTACGTGATAGGTACCAGCTTGTGATGCTATCAATAAGCAGAATTAATATTTTAATATGCCAAAAATTTTGGGCTGCAAATTTTGTCCCTTTGATTGGATGTCAATAATTGGCATTGTTTCTCCTTGTTTGCATACATGTAAGTTATTTCAGATTTCAAAGTTGCTATTTTTGTTGTTACTTTTTTCCTGTGAGGGGTCTGCAGGGTTTCTCTTGAGTGATCAATAGGGATTATCTAGCATCCCCACCACATTTATACACAGTGGAAACTGAGGAGTCTGAAGAGGAGAACAGTTAATAGGCCATCCCATTGTCTTGTTCTTTGTTTGTGTAATTAGATGGCCATGCCTACATTGTACCATGAAAGTGATGACGAATTGCAACCAATGATAGGAGCATCGATTGGTAAGAAATATTAAATGATTAGATTTCTTTAATAATGGTGTAGGTGCTGTAAATTATATAGCTACTCAATGTGAAATATAGAGTTTGATTCTAGGTATTGATTCAGCACTTTAGATTTCATGAGTACAGTGGAACCCTGTTAATACGGACACCAATAAGGGACATGCCAAAGTGCCCTGTTATGCGAGTGTCCATATCAAAAGGGCTCATCGTGGTTTTCATAATTTTATGTTAAAAGGGATTTGGATGATGGAAAACCTCAATGCAGCCAAATGCCACCAAGCATTGATTACCTGACTGCAAGAATGATAATTAAATTCTTGTGCAACAATTTAAAAACCCACTCTGGCAAAAAAAAAAAAAAAAAAAACGAGATACTAGGGCAAACTCAAAAATGAAGAATGACTCTTTCACTACACTCAGTTGAGCTCTCAACCATAGATATTCCGCAGTTTGCTTATAGCCACAATTTGTTAACCGGCCCGTGACAATAATCAGCTTCCGAAAGCGATCTCTTTTCATACCATGAGAGAAACTAGGACCTCAAAACGATTTTTATAGTTCAAGAAGTGTTGAGAAAATGGAAGGACAATGACAGCTGTTTTAGGTCATCTTTTACATTTTGTAACAAATTTTATTGGTAGCATTAATTATGAGGTCATGGTTAATCTTTTGCATCATGAAAGAAAGTTGCTGAAAATACCCAAACTTTTTTTTATATAATTGGGACACTTGTGTCAGTACATGTATGTGACAGTGTTTTATTAATAATTACAACAAAGACTAGCCTGCGTGCAGACGTCTCCTATTTCCTTTGATGCATGCGGAAAAGGGACGTCTGTGAAACAGCGTTGCTAATCCTGTTCCAGTTTCCTGCTGTTTTCCCAGGATCTTGGGAAAGAAATGTGATTGGTAGCCAGATAGTGGTCTTTGTTCAAGCAAACTCTGATTGGTCTTTTTCTAAAACAGATTTTATAATGTATGCATCCATTATGCCGCCCAAATTTAGCAGGGTTTTCCATTTAAAATGGATCAAAACATACAAATACTGTATGTTTACTGTGATTTTCAGCCATCGAAAAGTTGAGCGACCGAAATCTTGTGCAAGGTCACAGAGCATTATTTTACATGTACATGTAATGTTTACCAAGAAATTCTTTCTCTTCAGCTCACTGTGGATCCAACATCAGCTTATATTTCAAAACCGACATAGACTTCCCAACAACTTGCGAAAAATTGACGAGGAGATTTTTGAAGATTACCGTCGCAAATCTTTTAAAACAGGAGCATCGGCTTCTCCTGAGAAACAAATTCTCCTAGATGAATCTGTTTCTTCTTGGCCAAACAATCATGACTCCTTGCTATAAGAGCTACATGTAACTTCAACACTCATCAAGGTCTTCCCCACGCCTTCTAATGCCATGTAATTCCCAATTCTCCTGTTAGGCCTGTGATCAATGATCGAGTAGCTGAAGAGTCTGGAAATGAACATAAGACTGTAAAGCAAGTCAAGCCTCATTGGCCAAGTAAAACCAAAGTGAACCTACTGACTCAAGAGCTGAAAAGCTTGGGGAAAATGTGTCGGGGTGCATGCATACAACACTGATATGTCATAAAAATTTGAAAGGAGATATTTATTTCCAGTTATACCAAACCTGTTGATATGGGCCATATACGGCCCAAGTATGGAGATGATATGGCATAACCTAAATTGGGCCCTCTATGGATAATACATGGATTTGGTATGGGCTATTGCTTTCCATATCAAACCCATACTTGGCATACACTGTCTTAATTCATTCAGTTATAACTCTATTGTCCTTTACTATTGGATTGCTATGTATGAATGTATTTGGCAACATAGATTTTGTGGTTCATATTTTATTTTTTGGTTAAATTTTTTCAATCCAGTTTACTTTTTCAAACTAGTTTATGTTTTTCAAACCAGTTTATTTTAATTTTTAGAATCATGGGAAGGGAAGTTTTTCTTCAATACACAAACTTTATTTCCTTTCTTTAACTGAACTTACATGTACCTCAAAAAAGTTACACAAAAACATTAAATAAAGGGTTAGGGTTAGTGGTTAGGGGAGTTTTAAAAGGATTGGGTTTAAGGGGTAGGGTTAGGCACTGATCTTATTATTTAGGCCTAAACCCTGACTTTTATGGAATGGTTAGGGAGACTATGCTTTGATGTTATTGTATATGTTGTGGTATGAAATTTATTCCTTTGTCTCCTAACCCTAATCATTCATAGGAGACAAAGGTATGAAATAATTTCACACAAAGTAAATTGCATACCACAACATATAATAATTATTATGTTTGTACTACAAAGCCTGTATGTTGTTTTATCAGAACTCATCTACCAGTTATAATTTATTAAATAATTCAAGAAATGGATAATTTAGTTAATGGTAACAATGTTAAGGTTATAAATTGTACTACAGACATTTTACATGTTACAGTAATCAGTTGGCCACTTGACATAATACAAGAGTTGTGAAACTGTGGCCACCCATTTTAATTTACAACCTAATTACCTTTTTACAATCTCACATGATGTTAACAAGGCTGTGCTCTAAGGAAAATTTTTGGGAGCCCAAAAGAAAGAAAGCAGTAATCTTAAAAAATTGTTGTTAAATTCTTTTTGTAAACCCCCCCCCCCCCCAAAAAAAAAAAAAAATTCCATGCCCCATTTTTTCAACCACACCCCAAAATTAAAAGCCCTTTTTAGACAGCTGATAAGAGCGAACCAGTTTAAAAATAAGAAATTGGTTTGAAAAAATAAACTTGTTTGAAAAAAGTAAACTGGATTGAAATAAATTTAAACCAAAATAAAATTTCAACCACAACAGATATACACATAAAGATGTCATGAAAGGCTGGCTGGAAAGACAGTTGAAGTACATGTATACCAGTTCAAAAAACACGTACAATGTAACTGTTGACTTCAGTTTGCAACCGTTTGGATCATGAAACTTCTATTTTTGTTGCAGGTATTGTTGAGTACTCTTACATGTAAATATGGAAGAGGTCGAGATTGTGTAATATTCACTTTTCTCCCACACCTGTCTGTCTGTTTCTCAGTGAGAGGAGAGTGGTTGTATGGAGGAGAAAGGAGAGAGGAAAACATCAATGGCTTTTGTGGCCACTTGCACAAGTCTAGTAATAATTTTTCATGTAATTATTTTTTTGTAGGCTGAAATTAAGAGAAAGAGGGGTCAGAAGGTGCCACTACTTTTAACAAAGGAGGTCAAAGAAACAATCAACGAAGTGAAGTTGGCATTAATCAAGAAAACCCCTCCCTATTTGCAGCAACTGGAAGTGGTTCATTAGGTCATTTGAGACCATGGGAGTGCATTCATGAATAAGGTCATCACTAGTGATGTGTTAAGCCTGGAAAAACCTGAAGCTGTAACAAGTACCAGGCTTCAAAAATATGTAGCTACTGTATCACAAATCGTGGACCTTCAGGGGAATGAACTTGATTGGTTTGCTCGCCACTTAGGCCATGAAATCTCTGTCCACAGGGAGTATTACAGGTTACATGAATCAACCATTGAGCTTGCAAAATTGGAAAGATCCTTACCACAGTTGATGAGGGAAAAACAAGGCATTGGGCTGGGAAATCCCTAGATGCTATTAACCTGGACAGAGCCATTGATCCAATTGCAGGTAGGCTTAAAGGCGTTTTGCCATCAGGAAACCCAGATTCAATCCTTAGTCACAGCTTCTGAAGCAGCTTAAGTATTTTCTGGCAAGTAAAGTGACACAACATTAAGTTATAAAGTGTTGGTGTGATTTCATCATGTGCGACTATTAAATTTACCAAAGGAACCAACTGTCAGTTGTTGCACACTGAGTTACCTACAGTGGAACCACTGTTAAGAGGACACCCTGAGAATGAAGGGTAATAATTTCAATGGAGTCTTGCTAGTATTATATGTCTTTTGAGATGAAGCTATTATTGGACCTTTGCCTCTTGGAGACTCAACTTATTTTTATTTTAAATGACTGTGAATATATCATCACTCACAGCTATGTTATGAACTCCCCGCTGTAAGCGCATTGAGAATTTTAAATGCGCTGACAAATACTTCGCTATTGTTATTATTATTATTATTATTATTATTATTATTATTATTATTATTATTATTATGACTTATAATCCTTGGCTTGCTTGTTTAGTCTCTGAAGCACCGGGTCCAACCCATGGACCTTACAATGTAGGTACCAAAGAGTTCACTTGATTGACAGGACCCTTCTGAGGATGTGAGCTATACCCAGAAGAGTATTATTATTATTATTATTATTATTATTATTTTACTTCACTTTATTACTTGTTATTATTATTATTATTATTATTATTATTATTATTATTATTATTATTATTATTATTATATGAACTAACAAAATGACCAGTTCCCAGTTGGCTTGTTAGCTCAGTTGGTAGAGCACTGCACCGGTATTGCAAAGGTCATGGATCCGATCCCCGTATAAGCCTGAATTTTTCAGACTATTTTCAGTACTGCTTAAGTAGTGCACATAACTCCAATGATCCCTGTCATCTTCATTTATTTTATTTTGCTGTTCCATTCCTTATGCTTCATTAATTCAGATGACAGGGATTCTGAATCAGACGAAGATATTGATGCTGGTATGGAGCCACATAGTTTCAGTAGACAACAACAAGGAAGGGTGAGTGGACATTCTGTGTGTTATGTCCCTTAATGGTTTGTGTAAAGTTCCTTTGCAAGAAATTACACTTAGTTATTGATACTTTATTGCTTTTTCTTCCCTTTTGACCTGCTGCTAAAACAACTTTCAACAGTTCTTCAGGTTTCTCTGAGAAACTGCTGGGAGGATAATTATTATTTTTTGTATTGGCCTCATAGTAACAGCATTGTTTCTTTCAAATCAAGGGCAGCACCTGAAACATCAGTGCGAAAAAAGAATGGTATATTGAGTTATATAAGTATGCGAGAATTTTTCAGAACACAAGGGAAGCGCCTAGGGAAGCCATGAACCATAGGTGAGTGCTTCTTGCACTTTTCTTGAAAATTCCCAAGTGCTTGCATTACTCAAAAATGTACGAGAAACAAGTTTTTTGTTTCTTTTTTTGAATGTCCCAGAGCCTCCTAGAGATTTGGGCAACACTTCATAGCAAACGCCCATTTTTTTTAAAACGAATGATATGCAGTTTCCTCTTGAAAAGACTTCTCATTGGTAGATGAATTTATTTCGTTCTGGTGTTCCATTCCTAGAAGATCACCATGTTTCCAGGGATTCTGGATCAGGAGAATACAACATAGTTCACATCAGCAGGAAAATTTTCAGGTCAGTGGTGTTTTTCATTTATTGTTTAAATGCCTCTTCCTCCGCCTTTTACCTTAGAGTACACAGCACTTGCACTTCCTGCTGGAAGGTCAAGAGCTGAACCCTGTGTACAGACTTTTGATGAAACTTGATATGCTGATTGCAATTCAATGATAATAAACGGGGGTCGTCAGACTCGTTTTGGAGTTACGGGCACATAAAGCCAAAATTAAGTGTGTTTCTAAGAGGCTTTACTGTTACCATGGTGTGGTAATAATTAGAAAATTTTTTGACACCAAGTTCAAGGAAACAAAAGAAAAATTATGGGAGCCAAAGAGTTGGTGTTTAACAATAACGAAACCATTTACAGCCACCTTAAACTAAATGCCAGTGTTCCCTCATTTATTGTTTACTGGCTTTCTTTACAGTAACGATCACTTAATTCTAGGAAATCACATGAGGCATCAGCATCAAAACAGAATGGTATGTGTGATACTCGTTTCTGCTAATGATCAAGCCCTGACCTGTCTCTCTGGTTTAGCAAATTTAAGTTCAATGCCAGGAAGAGACATCAGACCCAATACACAACTTTAAGTTGTCGCTGTTTGCAGCCTACAAGGTTGCAGTGTCAGGTGAATTTTTTTTCTTTTAAATTGACAAAACAGGACTGTGGTCTTGCTACTTTAATCATGTTTTATTCTTTCAACAGTTATGACTAAAAAAAAAAAAGAACAAGAGGCCAAAGCAAAAGAGAACATTGGTACGTTGGCTAACATTTCTGTGCTTAGCTATTTCCATTGTGATTTGAGACTTAAATAAAGTGATGATGATGATGATGATTGGGTCTTATTATGTATAGAAAACGGGAATGATTCCAACAGTTTGTAATGTTGTCAGCAGTAATATCTTTGATATTTCTGTCTTCTAATAAGGCGTTGTCGGTGCGCACAAGAAAAGGAAGCCACATAATCTCTGGACAAAAGAAGAGAGAGAAGAGATTTCAAACATCTTGGGGACTTCATCAGAAAGAAAACTTTGCCAGGAAAAACCGAATGCAAAAAATGCATAGAACAAAGCAACGGGGTACTGGCTAATAGACAGTGGTCAGTCGTGAAGGATTGTGTAAGAAATATTATTTCTTGAGCGCCGGAAAACATCCAAAATTCCTAGTGAAGGACTCTTGTTAAGGAAGCATTTTCATTTTCACTTCCAGTTCAAAAACAGAACATTCAAATTGTCTAAAAGTGGAGGCGTGAAATATCATTCTCATGAATTTCCTGAGCAAAACGAGAGAGGACATTAAATCGTTTCAGAAAGGGAGGAATGATTGTAGGTATTGTCCACAACAAAGTAAGATGTCTATTCTGTGGCAGTATTTGTTCAACCCATGGAAGAATACAAGAAAAATGTCTCTAGTTACTGTGCGCTCGTGGCAAGAAAACATCACAGATTCGTTTAGGCAAAAGTTAATGTGGTGAAGGCTGGTTTCACTAATGATAGAGTCGGAGTCGTAAGAGCACTAAAGGCTTATTAAAAACCAAGCAATCGAGTTGTTAGCTGGATTGAATCAGTTGCATTTCCATTTCTTAGATTCATCTTTGATGCTGTACTTCCAGATTCCGACCTGCGAACTTGTGAAAACAGGAGTGTCAGGGTCGACAGCAGAAGCGGAAGAATATGCAATCGCGTAATCATTAAAGACCCAGTAAGGACCATTAGACTTTGCGCGCTGCGGCCCTTCGGCGGCCATTTTCGTGATGTTAAAAATTTCGAGTGCTTTAGTTTGACTAGAAAATCCATCTGCATCAGCCGAGTTATTGTTCTCCCGTTATTCTGAACGGTATTATGATATAGCTTCTTTATCTGAGAATACTTCTACATGTCTTTTGACAAAAGTTATTGCAGATTTTAGTTGTATTTGGCCTAGATATTGTGTGAGGTCAAATCCTACTCATTCAAAATAGCGAACCCGTCCACAGGAAGACCTTGTTTACCTGGACTTGTCCGGCAGATACGACTTCGGTCGTCTATCTTCGACCTGTTGAATTCAAGAAAACTAGCACTTGGCTTTGGGGAAGCTACCACCAGCGAATTTGCTCAATTCCTTTTACATGAACCGAGAGAGCATTTATCACAGCAATGGTGAGCACTTGCGACTATTTCATGCGTGGTAACATCAGTTACCGTTCTAGTACTGAGTTTCAACATGCCAGGATTTTGTAACCGGGATATGTTTCTAGAAGCCGTCTGGAGCAAGGTGAAGTTATCAAAACATCAACAGAGGCGCGCAAAGTCTAATGGTCCTCACTTTGTCTCTAAGACAACAAAGCAAAGAGCTTAAATATGTAACTGATCATCGCAGTTATAAACACTACTTAGTCTAATGGTCCTCAGTGGGTCTATAAGACAACAAAGGAAAGAGCTTAAATATGTAACTGATCATCGCAGCTATAAACACTACTTAGTCTAATGGTCCTCAGTGGGTCTATAAGACAACAAAGGAAAGAGCTTAAATATGAAACTGATCATCGCAGTTATAAACACTACTTAGTCTAATGGTCCTCACTGGGTCTATAAGACAAAAAAGGAAAGAGCTTAAATATGTAACTGATCATCGCAGTTATAAACACTACTTAGTCTAATGGTCCTCACTGGGTCTATAAGACAACAAAAGAAAGAGCTTTAATATGAAACTGATCATCGCAGCTATAAACACTACTAAGTCTAATGGTCCTCACTGGGTCTATAAGACAACAAAGGAAAGAACATAAATATGTAACTGATCATCGCAGTTATAAACACTACTTAGTCTAATGGTCCTCACTGGGTCTATAAGACAACAAAAGAAAGAGCTTAAATATGAAACTGATCATCGCAGTTATAAACACTACTTAGTCTAATGGTCCTCACTGGGTCTATAAGACAACAAAGGAAAGAGCTTAAATATGTAACTGATCATCGCAGTTATAAACACTACTTAGTCTAATGGTCCTCACTGGGTCTATAAGACAACAAAGGAAAGAGCTTAAACATGTAACTCATCATCGCAGCTATAAACACTACTTAGTCTAATGGTCCTCACTGGGTCTATAAGACAACAAAGGAAAGAGCTTAAATATGTAACTGATCATCGCAGCTATAAACACTACTTAGTCTAATGGTCCTCACTGGGTCTATAAGACAACAAAGGAAAGAGCTTAAATATGTAACTGATCATCGCAGCTATAAACACTACTTAGTCTAATGGTCCTCACTGGGTCTATAAGACAACAAAGGAAAGAGCTTAAATATGAAACTGATCATCGCAGCTATAAACACTACTTAGTCTAATGGTCCTCACTGGGTCTATAAGACAACAAAGGAAAGAGCTTAAATATGTAACTGATCATCGCAGCTATAAACACTACTTAGTCTAATGGTCCTCACTGGGTCTATAAGACAACAAAGGAAAGAGCTTAAATATGTACTGATCATCGCAGCTATAAACACTACTTAGTCTAATGGTCCTCACTGGGTCTATAAGACAACAAAGGAAAGAGCTTAAATATGTAACTGATCATCGCAGCTATAAACACTACTTAGTCTAATGGTCCTCACTGGGTCTATAAGACAACAAAGGAAAGAGCTTAAATATGTAACTGATCATCGCAGCTATAAACACTACTTAGTCTAATGGTCCTCACTGGGTCTATAAGACAACAAAGGAAAGAGCTTAAATATGAAACTGATCATCGCAGTTATAAACACTACTTAGTCTAATGGTCCTCACTGGGTCTATAAGACAACAAAGGAAAGAGCTTAAATATGTAACTGATCATCGCAGCTATAAACACTACTTAGTCTAATGGTCCTCACTGGGTCTATAAGACAACAAAGGAAAGAGCTTAAATATGTAACTGATCATCGCAGCTATAAACACTACTTAGTCTAATGGTCCTCACTGGGTCTATAAGAAACAAAGGAAAGAGCTTAAATATGTAACTGATCATCGCAGCTATAAACACTACTTAGTCTAATGGTCCTCACTGGGTCTATAAGACAACAAAGGAAAGAGCTTAAATATGTAACTGATCATCGCAGCTATAAACACTACTTAGTCTAATGGTCCTCACTGGGTCTATAAGACAACAAAGGAAAGAGCTTAAATATGTAACTGATCATCGCAGCTATAAACACTACTTAGTCTAATGGTCCTCACTGGGTCTATAAGACAACAAAAGAAAGAGCTTAAATATGTAACTGATCATCGCAGCTATAAACACTACTTAGTCTAATGGTCCTCACTGGGTCTATAAGACAACAAAGGAAAGAGCTTAAATATGTAACTGATCATCGCAGCTATAAACACTACTTAGTCTAATGGTCCTCACTGGGTCTATAAGACAACAAAGGAAAGAGCTTAAATATGTAACTGATCATCGCAGCTATAAACACTACTTAGTCTAATGGTCCTCACTGGGTCTATAAGACAACAAAGGAAAGAGCTTAAATATGTAACTGATCATCGCAGTTATAAACACTACTTAGTCTAATGGTCCTCACTGGGTCTATAAGACAACAAAGGAAAGAGCTTAAATATGTAACTGATCATCGCAGCTATAAACACTACTTAGTCTAATGGTCCTCACTGGGTCTTAAGACAACAAAGGAAAGAGCTTAAATATGTAACTGATCATCGCAGCTATAAACACTACTTAGTCTAATGGTCCTCACTGGGTCTATAAGACAACAAAGGAAAGAGCTTAAATATGTAACTGATCATCGCAGCTATAAACACTACTTAGTCTAATGGTCCTCACTGGGTCTATAAGACAACAAAGGAAAGAGCTTAAATATGTAACTGATCATCGCAGCTATAAACACTACTTAGTCTAATGGTCCTCACTGGGTCTATAAGACAACAAAGGAAAGAGCTTAAATATGTAACTGATCATCGCAGCTATAAACACTACTTAGTCTAATGGTCCTCACTGGGTCTATAAGACAACAAAGGAAAGAGCTTAAATATGAACTGATCATCGCAGCTATAAACACTACTTAGTCTAATGGTCCTCACTGGGTCTATAAGACAACAAAGGAAAGAGCTTAAATATGAAACTGATCATCGCAGCTATAAACACTACTTAGTCTAATGGTCCTCACTGGGTCTATAAGACAACAAAGAAAAGAGCTTAAATATGTAACTGATCATCGCAGCTATAAACACTACTTAGTCTAATGGTCCTCACTGGGTCTATAAGACAACAAAGGAAAGAGCTTAAATATGTAACTGATCATCGCAGCTATAAACACTACTTAGTCTAATGGTCCTCACTGGGTCTATAAGACAACAAAGGAAAGAGCTTAAATATGTAACTGATCATCGCAGCTATAAACACTACTTAGTCTAATGGTCCTCACTGGGTCTATAAGACAACAAAGGAAAGAGCTTAAATATGTAACTGATCATCGCAGCTATAAACACTACTTAGTCTAATGGTCCTCACTGGGTCTATAAGACAACAAAGGAAAGAGCTTAAATATGTAACTGATCATCGCAGCTATAAACACTACTTAGTCTAATGGTCCTCACTGGGTCTATAAGACAACAAAGGAAAGAGCTTAAATATGTAACTGATCATCGCAGCTATAAACACTACTTAGTCTAATGGTCCTCACTGGGTCTATAAGACAACAAAGGAAAGAGCTTAAATATGTAACTGATCATCGCAGCTATAAACACTACTTAGTCTAATGGTCCTCACTGGGTCTATAAGACAACAAAGGAAAGAGCTTAAATATGTAACTGATCATCGCAGCTATAAACACTACTTAGTCTAATGGTCCTCACTGGGTCTATAAGACAACAAAGGAAAGAGCTTAAATATGTAACTGATCATCGCAGCTATAAACACTACTTAGTCTAATGGTCCTCACTGGGTCTTAAGACAACAAAGGAAAGAGCTTAAATATGTAACTGATCATCGCAGCTATAAACACTACTTAGTCTAATGGTCCTCACTGGGTCTATAAGACAACAAAGGAAAGAGCTTAAATATGTAACTGATCATCGCAGCTATAAACACTACTTAGTCTAATGGTCCTCACTGGGTCTATAAGACAACAAAGAAAAGAGCTTAAATATGTAACTGATCATCGCAGCTATAAACACTACTTAGTCTAATGGTCCTCACTGGGTCTATAAGACAACAAAGGAAAGAGCTTAAATATAACTGATCATCGCAGCTATAAACACTACTTAGTCTAATGGTCCTCACTGGGTCTATAAGACAACAAAGGAAAGAGCTTAAATATGTAACTGATCATCGCAGCTATAAACACTACTTAGTCTAATGGTCCTCACTGGGTCTATAAGACAACAAAGGAAAGAGCTTAAATATGTAACTGATCATCGCAGCTATAAACACTACTTAGTCTAATGGTCCTCACTGGGTCTATAAGACAACAAAGGAAAGAGCTTAAATATGTAACTGATCATCGCAGCTATAAACACTACTTAGTCTAATGGTCCTCACTGGGTCTATAAGACAACAAAGGAAAGAGCTTAAATATGTAACTGATCATCGCAGCTATAAACACTACTTAGTCTAATGGTCCTCACTGGGTCTATAAGACAACAAAGGAAAGAGCTTAAATATGTAACTGATCATCGCAGCTATAAACACTACTTAGTCTAATGGTCCTCACTGGGTCTATAAGACAACAAAGGAAAGAGCTTAAATATGTAACTGATCATCGCAGCTATAAACACTACTTAGTCTAATGGTCCTCACTGGGTCTTTAAGACAACAAAGGAAAGAGCTTAAATATGTAACTGATCATCGCAGCTATAAACACTACTTAGTCTAATGGTCCTCACTGGGTCTATAAGACAACAAAGGAAAGAGCTTAAATATGTAACTGATCATCGCAGCTATAAACACTACTTAGTCTAATGGTCCTCACTGGGTCTATAAGACAACAAAGAAAGAGCTTAAATATGTAACTGATCATCGCAGCTATAAACACTACTTAGTCTAATGGTCCTCACTGGGTCTATAAGACAACAAAGGAAAGAGCTTAAATATGTAACTGATCATCGCAGCTATAAACACTACTTAGTCTAATGGTCCTCACTGGGTCTATAAGACAACAAAGGAAAGAGCTTAAATATGTAACTGATCATCGCAGCTATAAACACTACTTAGTCTAATGGTCCTCACTGGGTCTATAAGACAACAAAGGAAAGAGCTTAAATATGTAACTGATCATCGCAGCTATAAACACTACTTAGTCTAATGGTCCTCACTGGGTCTATAAGACAACAAAGGAAAGAGCTTAAATATGTAACTGATCATCGCAGCTATAAACACTACTTAGTCTAATGGTCCTCACTGGGTCTATAAGACAACAAAGGAAAGAGCTTAAATATGTAACTGATCATCGCAGCTATAAACACTACTTAGTCTAATGGTCCTCACTGGGTCTATAAGACAACAAAGGAAAGAGCTTAAATATGTAACTGATCATCGCAGCTATAAACACTACTTAGTCTAATGGTCCTCACTGGGTCTATAAGACAACAAAGGAAAGAGCTTAAATATGTAACTGATCATCGCAGCTATAAACACTACTTAGTCTAATGGTCCTCACTGGGTCTATAAGACAACAAAGGAAAGAGCTTAAATATGTAACTGATCATCGCAGCTATAAACACTACTTAGTCTAATGGTCCTCACTGGGTCTATAAGACAACAAAGGAAAGAGCTTAAATATGTAACTGATCATCGCAGCTATAAACACTACTTAGTCTAATGGTCCTCACTGGGTCTATAAGACAACAAAGGAAAGAGCTTAAATATGTAACTGATCATCGCAGCTATAAACACTACTTAGTCTAATGGTCCTCACTGGGTCTATAAGACAACAAAGGAAAGAGCTTAAATATGTAACTGATCATCGCAGCTATAAACACTACTTAGTCTAATGGTCCTCACTGGGTCTATAAGACAACAAAGGAAAGAGCTTAAATATGTAACTGATCATCGCAGCTATAAACACTACTTAGTCTAATGGTCCTCACTGGGTCTATAAGACAACAAAGGAAAGAGCTTAAATATGTAACTGATCATCGCAGCTATAAACACTACTTAGTCTAATGGTCCTCACTGGGTCTATAAGACAACAAAGGAAAGAGCTTAAATATGTAACTGATCATCGCAGCTATAAACACTACTTAGTCTAATGGTCCTCACTGGGTCTATAAGACAACAAAGGAAAGAGCTTAAATATGTAACTGATCATCGCAGCTATAAACACTACTTAGTCTAATGGTCCTCACTGGGTCTATAAGACAACAAAGGAAAGAGCTTAAATATGTAACTGATCATCGCAGCTATAAACACTACTTAGTCTAATGGTCCTCACTGGGTCTATAAGACAACAAAGGAAAGAGCTTAAATATGTAACTGATCATCGCAGCTATAAACACTACTTAGTCTAATGGTCCTCACTGGGTCTATAAGACAACAAAGGAAAGAGCTTAAATATGTAACTGATCATCGCAGCTATAAACACTACTTAGTCTAATGGTCCTCACTGGGTCTATAAGACAACAAAGGAAAGAGCTTAAATATGTAACTGATCATCGCAGCTATAAACACTACTTAGTCTAATGGTCCTCACTGGGTCTATAAGACAACAAAGGAAAGAGCTTAAATATGTAACTGATCATCGCAGCTATAAACACTACTTAGTCTAATGGTCCTCACTGGGTCTATAAGACAACAAAGGAAAGAGCTTAAATATGTAACTGATCATCGCAGCTATAAACACTACTTAGTCTAATGGTCCTCACTGGGTCTATAAGACAACAAAGGAAAGAGCTTAAATATGTAACTGATCATCGCAGCTATAAACACTACTTAGTCTAATGGTCCTCACTGGGTCTATAAGACAACAAAGGAAAGAGCTTAAATATGTAACTGATCATCGCAGCTATAAACACTACTTAGTCTAATGGTCCTCACTGGGTCTATAAGACAACAAAGGAAAGAGCTTAAATATGTAACTGATCATCGCAGCTATAAACACTACTTAGTCTAATGGTCCTCACTGGGTCTATAAGACAACAAAGGAAAGAGCTTAAATATGTAACTGATCATCGCAGCTATAAACACTACTTAGTCTAATGGTCCTCACTGGGTCTATAAGACAACAAAGGAAAGAGCTTAAATATGTAACTGATCATCGCAGCTATAAACACTACTTAGTCTAATGGTCCTCACTGGGTCTATAAGACAACAAAGGAAAGAGCTTAAATATGTAACTGATCATCGCAGCTATAAACACTACTTAGTCTAATGGTCCTCACTGGGTCTATAAGACAACAAAGGAAAGAGCTTAAATATGTAACTGATCATCGCAGCTATAAACACTACTTAGTCTAATGGTCCTCACTGGGTCTATAAGACAACAAAGGAAAGAGCTTAAATATGTAACTGATCATCGCAGCTATAAACACTACTTAGTCTAATGGTCCTCACTGGGTCTATAAGACAACAAAGGAAAGAGCTTAAATATGTAACTGATCATCGCAGCTATAAACACTACTTAGTCTAATGGTCCTCACTGGGTCTATAAGACAACAAAGGAAAGAGCTTAAATATGTAACTGATCATCGCAGCTATAAACACTACTTAGTCTAATGGTCCTCACTGGGTCTATAAGACAACAAAGGAAAGAGCTTAAATATGTAACTGATCATCGCAGCTATAAACACTACTTAGTCTAATGGTCCTCACTGGGTCTATAAGACAACAAAGGAAAGAGCTTAAATATGTAACTGATCATCGCAGCTATAAACACTACTTAGTCTAATGGTCCTCACTGGGTCTATAAGACAACAAAGGAAAGAGCTTAAATATGTAACTGATCATCGCAGCTATAAACACTACTTAGTCTAATGGTCCTCACTGGGTCTTAAGACAACAAAGGAAAGAGCTTAAATATGTAACTGATCATCGCAGCTATAAACACTACTTAGTCTAATGGTCCTCACTGGGTCTATAAGACAACAAAGGAAAGAGCTTAAATATGTAACTGATCATCGCAGCTATAAACACTACTTAGTCTAATGGTCCTCACTGGGTCTATAAGACAACAAAGGAAAGAGCTTAAATATGTAACTGATCATCGCAGCTATAAACACTACTTAGTCTAATGGTCCTCACTGGGTCTATAAGACAACAAAGGAAAGAGCTTAAATATGTAACTGATCATCGCAGCTATAAACACTACTTAGTCTAATGGTCCTCACTGGGTCTATAAGACAACAAAGGAAAGAGCTTAAATATGTAACTGATCATCGCAGCTATAAACACTACTTAGTCTAATGGTCCTCACTGGGTCTATAAGACAACAAAGGAAAGAGCTTAAATATGTAACTGATCATCGCAGCTATAAACACTACTTAGTCTAATGGTCCTCACTGGGTCTATAAGACAACAAAGGAAAGAGCTTAAATATGTAACTGATCATCGCAGCTATAAACACTACTTAGTCTAATGGTCCTCACTGGGTCTATAAGACAACAAAGGAAAGAGCTTAAATATGTAACTGATCATCGCAGCTATAAACACTACTTAGTCTAATGGTCCTCACTGGGTCTATAAGACAACAAAGGAAAGAGCTTAAATATGTAACTGATCATCGCAGCTATAAACACTACTTAGTCTAATGGTCCTCACTGGGTCTATAAGACAACAAAGGAAAGAGCTTAAATATGTAACTGATCATCGCAGCTATAAACACTACTTAGTCTAATGGTCCTCACTGGGTCTATAAGACAACAAAGGAAAGAGCTTAAATATGTAACTGATCATCGCAGCTATAAACACTACTTAGTCTAATGGTCCTCACTGGGTCTATAAGACAACAAAGGAAAGAGCTTAAATATGTAACTGATCATCGCAGCTATAAACACTACTTAGTCTAATGGTCCTCACTGGGTCTATAAGACAACAAAGGAAAGAGCTTAAATATGTAACTGATCATCGCAGCTATAAACACTACTTAGTCTAATGGTCCTCACTGGGTCTATAAGACAACAAAGGAAAGAGCTTAAATATGTAACTGATCATCGCAGCTATAAACACTACTTAGTCTAATGGTCCTCACTGGGTCTATAAGACAACAAAGGAAAGAGCTTAAATATGTAACTGATCATCGCAGCTATAAACACTACTTAGTCTAATGGTCCTCACTGGGTCTATAAGACAACAAAGGAAAGAGCTTAAATATGTAACTGATCATCGCAGCTATAAACACTACTTAGTCTAATGGTCCTCACTGGGTCTATAAGACAACAAAGGAAAGAGCTTAAATATGTAACTGATCATCGCAGCTATAAACACTACTTAGTCTAATGGTCCTCACTGGGTCTATAAGACAACAAAGAAAGAGCTTAAATATGTAACTGATCATCGCAGCTATAAACACTACTTAGTCTAATGGTCCTCACTGGGTCTATAAGACAACAAAGGAAAGAGCTTAAATATGTAACTGATCATCGCAGCTATAAACACTACTTAGTCTAATGGTCCTCACTGGGTCTATAAGACAACAAAGGAAAGAGCTTAAATATGTAACTGATCATCGCAGCTATAAACACTACTTAGTCTAATGGTCCTCACTGGGTCTATAAGACAACAAAGGAAAGAGCTTAAATATGTAACTGATCATCGCAGCTATAAACACTACTTAGTCTAATGGTCCTCACTGGGTCTATAAGACAACAAAGGAAAGAGCTTAAATATGTAACTGATCATCGCAGCTATAAACACTACTTAGTCTAATGGTCCTCACTGGGTCTATAAGACAACAAAGGAAAGAGCTTAAATATGAACTGATCATCGCAGCTATAAACACTACTTAGTCTAATGGTCCTCACTGGGTCTATAAGACAACAAAGGAAAGAGCTTAAATATGTAACTGATCATCGCAGCTATAAACACTACTTAGTCTAATGGTCCTCACTGGGTCTATAAGACAACAAAGGAAAGAGCTTAAATATGTAACTGATCATCGCAGTTATAAACACTACTTAGTCTAATGGTCCTCACTGGGTCTATAAGACAACAAAGGAAAGAGCTTAAATATGTAACTGATCATCGCAGCTATAAACACTACTTAGTCTAATGGTCCTCACTGGGTCTATAAGACAACAAAGGAAAGAGCTTAAATATGTAACTGATCATCGCAGCTATAAACACTACTTAGTCTAATGGTCCTCACTGGGTCTATAAGACAACAAAGGAAAGAGCTTAAATATGTAACTGATCATCGCAGCTATAAACACTACTTAGTCTAATGGTCCTCACTGGGTCTATAAGACAACAAAGGAAAGAGCTTAAATATGTAACTGATCATCGCAGCTATAAACACTACTTAGTCTAATGGTCCTCACTGGGTCTATAAGACAACAAAGGAAAGAGCTTAAATATGTAACTGATCATCGCAGCTATAAACACTACTTAGTCTAATGGTCCTCACTGGGTCTATAAGACAACAAAGGAAAGAGCTTAAATATGTAACTGATCATCGCAGCTATAAACACTACTTAGTCTAATGGTCCTCACTGGGTCTATAAGACAACAAAGGAAAGAGCTTAAATATGTAACTGATCATCGCAGCTATAAACACTACTTAGTCTAATGGTCCTCACTGGGTCTATAAGACAACAAAGGAAAGAGCTTAAATATGTAACTGATCATCGCAGCTATAAACACTACTTAGTCTAATGGTCCTCACTGGGTCTATAAGACAACAAAGGAAAGAGCTTAAATATGTAACTGATCATCGCAGTATAAACACTACTTAGTCTAATGGTCCTCACTGGGTCTATAAGACAACAAAGGAAAGAGCTTAAATATGTAACTGATCATCGCAGCTATAAACACTACTTAGTCTAATGGTCCTCACTGGGTCTATAAGACAACAAAGGAAAGAGCTTAAATATGTAACTGATCATCGCAGCTATAAACACTACTTAGTCTAATGGTCCTCACTGGGTCTATAAGACAACAAAGGAAAGAGCTTAAATATGTAACTGATCATCGCAGCTATAAACACTACTTAGTCTAATGGTCCTCACTGGGTCTATAAGACAACAAAGGAAAGAGCTTAAATATGTAACTGATCATCGCAGCTATAAACACTACTTAGTCTAATGGTCCTCACTGGGTCTATAAGACAACAAAGGAAAGAGCTTAAATATGTAACTGATCATCGCAGCTATAAACACTACTTAGTCTAATGGTCCTCACTGGGTCTATAAGACAACAAAGGAAAGAGCTTAAATATGTAACTGATCATCGCAGCTATAAACACTACTTAGTCTAATGGTCCTCACTGGGTCTATAAGACAACAAAGGAAAGAGCTTAAATATGTAACTGATCATCGCAGCTATAAACACTACTTAGTCTAATGGTCCTCACTGGGTCTATAAGACAACAAAGGAAAGAGCTTAAATATGTAACTGATCATCGCAGCTATAAACACTACTTAGTCTAATGGTCCTCACTGGGTCTATAAGACAACAAAGGAAAGAGCTTAAATATGTAACTGATCATCGCAGCTATAAACACTACTTAGTCTAATGGTCCTCACTGGGTCTATAAGACAACAAAGGAAAGAGCTTAAATATGTAACTGATCATCGCAGCTATAAACACTACTTAGTCTAATGGTCCTCACTGGGTCTATAAGACAACAAAGGAAAGAGCTTAAATATGTAACTGATCATCGCAGCTATAAACACTACTTAGTCTAATGGTCCTCACTGGGTCTATAAGACAACAAAGGAAAGAGCTTAAATATGTAACTGATCATCGCAGCTATAAACACTACTTAGTCTAATGGTCCTCACTGGGTCTATAAGACAACAAAGGAAAGAGCTTAAATATGTAACTGATCATCGCAGCTATAAACACTACTTAGTCTAATGGTCCTCACTGGGTCTATAAGACAACAAAGGAAAGAGCTTAAATATGTAACTGATCATCGCAGCTATAAACACTACTTAGTCTAATGGTCCTCACTGGGTCTATAAGACAACAAAGGAAAGAGCTTAAATATGTAACTGATCATCGCAGCTATAAACACTACTTAGTCTAATGGTCCTCACTGGGTCTATAAGACAACAAAGGAAAGAGCTTAAATATGTAACTGATCATCGCAGCTATAAACACTACTTAGTCTAATGGTCCTCACTGGGTCTATAAGACAACAAAGGAAAGAGCTTAAATATGTAACTGATCATCGCAGCTATAAACACTACTTAGTCTAATGGTCCTCACTGGGTCTATAAGACAACAAAGGAAAGAGCTTAAATATGTAACTGATCATCGCAGCTATAAACACTACTTAGTCTAATGGTCCTCACTGGGTCTATAAGACAACAAAGGAAAGAGCTTAAATATGTAACTGATCATCGCAGCTATAAACACTACTTAGTCTAATGGTCCTCACTGGGTCTATAAGACACAAAGAAAGAGCTTAAATATGTAACTGATCATCGCAGCTATAAACACTACTTAGTCTAATGGTCCTCACTGGGTCTATAAGACAACAAAGGAAAGAGCTTAAATATGTAACTGATCATCGCAGCTATAAACACTACTTAGTCTAATGGTCCTCACTGGGTCTATAAGACAACAAAGGAAAGAGCTTAAATATGTAACTGATCATCGCAGCTATAAACACTACTTAGTCTAATGGTCCTCACTGGGTCTATAAGACAACAAAGGAAAGAGCTTAAATATGTAACTGATCATCGCAGCTATAAACACTACTTAGTCTAATGGTCCTCACTGGGTCTATAAGACAACAAAGGAAAGAGCTTAAATATGAAACTGATCATCGCAGCTATAAACACTACTTAGTCTAATGGTCCTCACTGGGTCTATAAGACAACAAAGGAAAGAGCTTAAATATGTAACTGATCATCGCAGCTATAAACACTACTTAGTCTAATGGTCCTCACTGGGTCTTAAGACAACAAAGGAAAGAGCTTAAATATGTAACTGATCATCGCAGCTATAAACACTACTTAGTCTAATGGTCCTCACTGGGTCTATAAGACAACAAAGGAAAGAGCTTAAATATGTAACTGATCATCGCAGCTATAAACACTACTTAGTCTAATGGTCCTCACTGGGTCTATAAGACAACAAAGGAAAGAGCTTAAATATGTAACTGATCATCGCAGCTATAAACACTACTTAGTCTAATGGTCCTCACTGGGTCTTAAGACAACAAAGGAAAGAGCTTAAATATGTAACTGATCATCGCAGTTATAAACACTACTTAGTCTAATGGTCCTCACTGGGTCTATAAGACAACAAAGGAAAGAGCTTAAATATGTAACTGATCATCGCAGCTATAAACACTACTTAGTCTAATGGTCCTCACTGGGTCTATAAGACAACAAAGGAAAGAGCTTAAATATGTAACTGATCATCGCAGCTATAAACACTACTTAGTCTAATGGTCCTCACTGGGTCTATAAGACAACAAAGGAAAGAGCTTAAATATGTAACTGATCATCGCAGTTATAAACACTACTTAGTCTAATGGTCCTCACTGGGTCTATAAGACAACAAAGAAAGAGCTTAAATATGTAACTGATCATCGCAGCTATAAACACTACTTAGTCTAATGGTCCTCACTGGGTCTATAAGACAACAAAGGAAAGAGCTTAAATATGTAACTGATCATCGCAGTTATAAACACTACTTAGTCTAATGGTCCTCACTGGGTCTATAAGACAACAAAGGAAAGAGCTTAAATATGTAACTGATCATCGCAGCTATAAACACTACTTAGTCTAATGGTCCTCACTGGGTCTATAAGACAACAAAGGAAAGAGCTTAAATATGTAACTGATCATCGCAGCTATAAACACTACTTAGTCTAATGGTCCTCACTGGGTCTTAAGACAACAAAGGAAAGAGCTTAAATATGTAACTGATCATCGCAGCTATAAACACTACTTAGTCTAATGGTCCTCACTGGGTCTATAAGACAAAAAGGAAAGAGCTTAAATATGTAACTGATCATCGCAGCTATAAACACTACTTAGTCTAATGGTCCTCACTGGGTCTATAAGACAACAAAGGAAAGAGCTTAAATATGTAACTGATCATCGCAGCTATAAACACTACTTAGTCTAATGGTCCTCACTGGGTCTTTAAGACAACAAAGGAAAGAGCTTAAATATGTAACTGATCATCGCAGCTATAAACACTACTTAGTCTAATGGTCCTCACTGGGTCTATAAGACAACAAAGGAAAGAGCTTAAATATGTAACTGATCATCGCAGCTATAAACACTACTTAGTCTAATGGTCCTCACTGGGTCTTAAGACAACAAAGGAAAGAGCTTAAATATGTAACTGATCATCGCAGCTATAAACACTACTTAGTCTAATGGTCCTCACTGGGTCTATAAGACAACAAAGGAAAGAGCTTAAATATGTAACTGATCATCGCAGCTATAAACACTACTTAGTCTAATGGTCCTCACTGGGTCTATAAGACAACAAAGGAAAGAGCTTAAATATGTAACTGATCATCGCAGCTATAAACACTACTTAGTCTAATGGTCCTCACTGGGTCTATAAGACAACAAAGGAAAGAGCTTAAATATGAAACTGATCATCGCAGCTATAAACACTACTTAGTCTAATGGTCCTCACTGGGTCTATAAGACAACAAAGGAAAGAGCTTAAATATGTAACTGATCATCGCAGCTATAAACACTACTTAGTCTAATGGTCCTCACTGGGTCTATAAGACAACAAAGGAAAGAGCTTAAATATGAAACTGATCATCGCAGCTATAAACACTACTTAGTCTAATGGTCCTCACTGGGTCTATAAGACAACAAAGGAAAGAGCTTAAATATGAAACTGATCATCGCAGCTATAAACACTACTTAGTCTAATGGTCCTCACTGGGTCTATAAGACAACAAAGGAAAGAGCTTAAATATGTAACTGATCATCGCAGCTATAAACACTACTTAGTCTAATGGTCCTCACTGGGTCTATAAGACAACAAAGGAAAGAGCTTAAATATGTAACTGATCATCGCAGTTATAAACACTACTTAGTCTAATGGTCCTCACTGGGTCTATAAGACAACAAAGGAAAGAGCTTAAATATGAAACTGATCATCGCAGTTAAAACACTACTTAGTCTAATGGTCCTCACTGGGTCTATAAGACAACAAAGGAAAGAGCTTAAATATGTAACTGATCATCGCAGCTATAAACACTACTTAGTCTAATGGTCCTCACTGGGTCTATAAGACAACAAAGGAAAGAGCTTAAATATGTAACTGATCATCGCAGTTATAAACACTACTTAGTCTAATGGTCCTCACTGGGTCTATAAGACAACAAAGGAAAGAGCTTAAATATGTAACTGATCATCGCAGCTATAAACACTACTTAGTCTAATGGTCCTCACTGGGTCTATAAGACAACAAAGGAAAGAGCTTAAATATGTAACTGATCATCGCAGCTATAAACACTACTTAGTCTAATGGTCCTCACTGGGTCTATAAGACAACAAAGGAAAGAGCTTAAATATGTAACTGATCATCGCAGTTATAAACACTACTTAGTCTAATGGTCCTCACTGGGTCTATAAGACAACAAAGGAAAGAGCTTAAATATGTAACTGATCATCGCTGCTATAAACACTACTTAGTCTAATGGTCCTCACTGGGTCTATAAGACAACAAAGGAAAGAGCTTAAATATGTAACTGATCATCGCAGTTATAAACACTACTTAGTCTAATGGTCCTCACTGGGTCTATAAGACAGCAAAGGAAAGAGCTTAAACATGTAACTGATCATCGCAGCTATAAACACTACTTAGTCTAATGGTCCTCACTGGGTCTATAAGACAACAAAGGAAAGAGCTTAAATATGTAACTGATCATCGCTGCTATAAACACTACTTAGTCTAATGGTCCTCACTGGGTCTATAAGACAACAAAGGAAAGAGCTTAAATATGTAACTGATCATCGCAGCTATAAACACTACTTAAGCAGTAGTGAAAGTAAAGCCTGAAAAAGAAATTCAGGCTTGTACGGGATTCGAACCCACGACCTCTGCGATACCGGTGCAGCGCTCTACCGACTGAGCTAACAAGCCATTTAGGCTGTACTTTCACTACTGCTTAAGTAGTGTTTATAACTACGATGATCAGTCACATATTTAATCATTAATCCGCAGTTCAAATATATGGTTTTCATATATTCATTGTAATAAAAGAAAGCGTATCGTTTTTGGATGCTTCTGCCGCTTCTACTTGCGACTCCAACAATCCTGTTTACACTGGATCATAAACGGCAGTCGTAAGGAGAAGCGGATGAAATGCTTACTACTATGTGGTTTAATTTTCACAAGATCATAATGCCGAAAGTTTTCGATTACTATTCCAATTCCAACTCCGTCGCTAGTAAAAACCAGCCTTAAGGATGTTGAGCCAGGTGAAATTGTTTTGGCTGGAATAAAACGTTGTGAAACACTACAGAGAAAATCAAAATTATTATTAAAGCGAATTATTGTCTTCTGTCCTTGTTACAGTTGTGACCACTACTAAGGAAACGTGAATATGACACTATTCCCAATGCCCGGTCGCGCAATACAGGCTGTAATCTCGTGCCTAACACTTTCTAGAGTATTAATTCCAGCGTGTATTTGATTATCCCCTTTGGGAACAGCTTTCTGTATATAAATAAACACGTGTAAAGGCGAATTTGTCCAGTTTAGCAGCAAGCGTGGAATCT
Organism: Pachyseris speciosa; assembly: GCA_016490735.1. Lineage (NCBI taxonomy): Eukaryota > Metazoa > Cnidaria > Anthozoa > Scleractinia > Pachyseridae > Pachyseris > Pachyseris speciosa. The sequence continues at coordinate 634,103 of JAEMWC010000297.1, forward strand.
TGATTCTTGCGTCGTTTACTCCAAGATGGCCGGTGAACAACCCCCCGCCCCAGTTGTTGTTTTACCTGCTGACGTTCCCGAGGCGCCTCCTCCTCCTGCTGTTGCCGAGGAAAACCCTCCAGACGCTGCGGTCGTCGCTCCGCGTGCCGAGGTAAATTTATCTCCTTTAATTTGCTGTCTGTGTGATTCGGCAATTTCACACGTGTCGCTAGTTTTCCCAGTCCTTTTCTGGCAGTTTTTCTGTCGTCGACGAATTTGCGACTTCCCCCAGTGGTTTTATTATTAGGTTATCGGTTGTGGCCGATGAGGTTTTTCCTTACACGCTCGCTTGTGGCTGAGTGTTTGTTTCCCGTTCGGTGATGTTTCCTCGCTTCGGTTCTTTTCCTCGGTTGTGGCCGCTGCTTTTATTCTCGTTTCAGTTCTCACTTCACTGGGTTATACGCTCGCGTTGTCAAAATCGTCTCTTTTCCCATCCCAGCGCGTTCGTTTCTTGGGTTACCTCTCGCATTCTGTTTTAATGGCATTCATTCTCCCAGAGGATAAGAAACTCAAATTTAAGACTTTGAGAGAATTCATTTTAGGACCTTAAGACTTTGCGACGTTTCGCTGGCAAAACCATTTCGTTCTCTATCGCTGTCCCCGCTGCTCGACTTTATACGCGTGCCTCATTTCGTGCCATTTCGTCCGGTTCTAAGTCACCCCATAAACCGCTTATCGTCGCTGGTGATCTTTTGCGAGAAATCCAGTATTGGAGATTCCTGGATAACTGGCAAGGTTGTCTTCCCTGGTTTGACGAGAGACATGTAGTTATTTCTATTTTTTCTGATGCCTCGAACTCTGGTTGGGGTGATGTCTTCTCCGACAAATCTGGAAATTCCGTTCAAGTGCGTGACTACTGGTCATCTGGAGATAGTTCCCAACCGATAATCATCAGAGAAGCCTTGGCGCTCAAGAATACCCTCATGGCTGGTGCTGCGTCTCTTGCGGCTTCCCGAGTAGACGCCCACGTTGATAGCCTCCCTTTAGTTCGCGCCTGGACAAATTAAGGGAGTAAAAGCAAGGCCCTTACTGACGTCCTCCAAGCTATTTACGAAACTTCTTTGCAATTTAATATCGCCCTATCTTTGGTTTATGTTTCTTCAAAGGGTAATCTCGCTGATGCCCCCTCCAGGGCTCTCTCTTCCAGTGATTGTATGCTGTGCCCTCGAGTTTGGATGGACATTGAGAAACGCTGGGGCCCTCACTCCGTCGATTTAATGGCCCTGGATTCAAATATACCTTTGGATGCTCAAGGCCACCCCCTGAAACATTTTACCCCCTGGCCAACTCAAAACTCCGCCGGGGATAACGTTTTTACCAAACTCTCCATCATTTAGACAACGCCTAGGTGTTTCCTCCATTGGCTTTAACCGGGATTTTGCTACGATTCTTGGACTCCCAGCCCTGCCCGTTCACCATTGTTGTGCCTGACCCTTTTCCCCGGCGTTACTGGTGGCCTGTTATCCCAGGGCGTGCTCAAGATTTTGTCCGCCTCGGTGTTTTGGGTGACCACGATGTGCTTTTATTTCCCTCGTCAACAGGAATATTCTTTCCTCGTCCTTTGCCTTGGGACCTTTGGGAATTTAGAGGTTCTTCCTAATTCAGACTTTTTTCGTTTAGGACACCTTCTCGGTTCCCTGAGTTTGGCGCCCAGCCGTGCAGTGTAGTGGGTGTTCGTATCCAAACGACGACTGCTTTCAGTTCTGCCAACAGTGTGGACTTCAAAGATTTTCTCGTATCCCCCGTCGCGCGTCCAAAAGGCTTAAGAATGACCTTGGGCACATAGACGCCAGGATTAAGGGGCTCGATTCCGCTAGAGCTTCTAGGGCTTACCAACGCCAAAAAACACAACTGGAGTCCGAACTTTCCTCTTTTCTGGCTTCTTTTCAACCGCAGAAAACTTTATTTTCGGCTACCCCAAGGGATATCGTCCGTTTTCTAGTTTGGAAAGATGGGAAAGGCAAAACAGTGGTGCACTTTAACTCGTGTCAGTTCCTTGGTTTACAGGGAAAACAAACCGTAACTGTTCTACTCGGTTATCTGCGGGCACAGTGGATTCTCTCATCGGGAAATTACGCTCTATTTTTAACGCCTTGGGTCGTTCAGGTGACTGGGACGATCGTTTCGGTTTTGGAAATCCTGCCTCGCATTTATCAGTTAAACAATACCTCAAATCTGTTCAGACAGAACAGGCTAAGGCTAGAGTGTCTCTAAAGCAAGCGACCCCTGTACTTTTTGATAAATTCAAAAAAATTGTATTCCACTTAAGGAGTCTCCTGTTTAGTAAAAGCATCTCTCCTTCTGAGCGTTACATTTATGCCCGTGACCTGGCGTTTTTCTCCCTCGACTTTTTCTCTGGCGACAGAGCTTCCGATCTTGGCAGAATTAAGACGATTGATGTCTTAAAACACCCTGATGGTTCTAGTCTTCTGTTTCACCAACGCGTGGGTAAAACGTTAAGAGGGAAGCTTTCAAGAGCTTTTGCAGTTAAACAAACGGCTAATCCCGCTATTTGCCCGGTTAGGAATTTGCAGTTTTTCGTCAACTTGTGTACGACTATGAACGTCGACCTTTCTTCTGGCTTTCTTTTCCGTCCCACGTCCAAGAAAGGTGGTATTCTCAATGCTCCCCTTCTTGCTTCTACCGCTCAAGCCAGGCTTATTAAGTACCTATCCTCCCTTGGCATTAATGAGGGTGAATCAGTCCATGGTTTGAGAGCCGGAAACTCCATTCTTCTAAGACTTTTAGGCGTGTCCAAAGAAGAAGTAGCGAGGCACATTGCCTGGAAATCCACTGCCCTTGGTCGACTATTATTCACAAGTTCAGAAAGTTATGAACACGGCCGCGGTTTCAGATGCCTTGGCTCGCAGTACGATTGACAATGGCAACGGTTCCCCAGCAGAGCATCTGGGAAATACTTTCCGTGAATGCAACATTCTTTCTGGTTTCACTTTAGCTTTTGTCTAAGTTCTGCGCTTGTTTGGATTTTAGTTTTGGGTTTCGGGAGTTAAGTTACGGGTTTTTGGGGGCGGGATGGTTGGGTTCTCCATACGTTTCATCTAGGATTGTCTTAGCCTCCGAAATAAGGACTCACATGTCCCGCAACTCAACTCTCGAGTCCTTAGGCCTTTATTAAGCGAGCGTACACTGGGAATAGATTACTATTCCCAATGCTCGCTCGCGCAATACAGGCTATAATCTCGTGCCTATCACTTTCTAGAGTATTAATTCCGGCGTGTATTTGATTATCCCCTCTGGGAAGTCAGCTTTCTGTATATATATAAACACGTGTAAAGGCGAATTTGTCCAGTTTAGCAGCAAGCGCGGGAAAGATTGATTCTTGCGGAAACGAACCCCCTCTCGTAGGGGCGGGGGGGGGGGGGGGGAGGGGTTCTGCTTGTCTTCCGTCTTTCTGTAGTTGCTCGATTTATTTCCCCTCCCTTCCCCTCCCCTCATGTTTTTAACTCATCTTTGGTCTAGTCTTTTCGCCTCCGAAATAAGGACTCTCATGTCCCGTAACTCAACTCTCGCGTCCTTAGGCCTTTATTAAGCGAGCGTCCACTGGGAATAGATTACTAATCAGTCTGCAGTGGCTGGTAGAAGTAACTAGGACAGGATTAGATTAGCCAGGTCTTGGTATTCTATCTGTGGTAACAGTTCATATTTATAGTGTAGAGAAACAAATTAAATCATATTAATAGTCAACGTAAACAAGTAACATGCAGTCTTGAAGTGATTGTATTTTTTTTTTTTAAATACGCCATTAAATTAAGTTGAAAGGAAGTTGTGGCTTCTTTATTTGGACTCTTTTCATCTGACAGTGTTCCAGAGAACTGAGTAAATCCAAAATGTCTCCGTTTTAAATTTGCTCATATTTTCTTACTAATTCACGATATATGGCAGATAGCAAAGTGGGCTTCAAAACATCAAACCACTCTGATCTGGGGTGGGCTACTAAAAATAATTAATACGGGGAGGCTCCGCCCGAGGTCCGACCCCGAGGTCCGACCCCTTACTCTTTAATATACCATTTTGGGCAGAAAGGTTACCCTTATCGTATACCTCCCATTGGAACAGTACAGTCAAAGTATGTGTGTTTGAAATATTTTAATGAAAGGCCCTTTTTAAATACCTAAATCAGGACAGATTTCCCTACCCTTTCGTGTACTTGGGCTCGTGAAATCCCTACCTTTTCATATACCTGAAGCGTGGAAAAAGTACCCCTTTCGTGCGGAGCATCCCCGTATTGACCATCATAGGGAGTATCCCCCTCCCTTCGGGACTCCGAGTAATTCAGTAGCGGAGGTCCGATTTATTGGAGTAGTAAGCACTGTTGATTTCTAAGGCCTGTGGAGTCGGAATTTTGCCTAGCTTTTGCCTTGAACCAATTAACATGAATTCGGGCGGTTTCTGTCATGTTCAAAGTAGGTTTATTCGGAGTGAGGCAAAGACTACTATTTTTTTCATTTGCATTGAGAGATAGACTGAATAAAACCCATATCACTACTAGCGTATGACAAATGGGTGTCGTCTGCATACATTCTAGCCTCTGTATTAGTTAAGCACTTTGGAAGGTCGTCGATGTATAAAAGAAATAACAACGGACCTAAGATAGTTCCTTGGGGGTATCATAGCCTCCTTCGCAGACGTTTTGGGCTCTTCACTCGTTCCTTTCCCACGAACGTCTGCTCAACTGAACTGCCACTTCCGTTCGCCGGCGGCTAGCCTTTGTTTTGAAGAAACCAATAACGAGCTGCGTAAGAATGGAAATCGACAGCCGGTTCACGTGTATCGTCTGTGAAAATAATCGCGGGGTCGAAGTCCTACTTTCCATAAATTGGAAAACGAACTATGATTGGTTAACAGCCGAGAACGGAAGTGGCAGTTTAGTTCAGCAGACGTTCGTGGGAAGGAACGCGTGACGAGCCAAACACGTCTGCGAAGGAGGCTAGGGATACCACGGTCAAGGGTACAGGTCTCGGAAAGAGAGCCATTGTATTCCATACAGACATACTTTAGACATAATGATGGAATGGTCAGCAGTGTCGAAAGTATTTTTTAAACCTAAAGCGAAAGCGTTAATATTCCCACGGTCCATGTCGAAGGTTCAACTATCAGTGGCTTCAATCAAATGCTGTGATCGGATAGATATCCTTAAAGTTGATTATGAACTATTCTCAATACATTGCGTCGATGAATGTTATGTTATTACCTCGAAGTGACTCATCGAAGCATCTTTTGCAGAAAAAAAATGAATCAGCAAAGAACATGAGCTTCCAAACATCTTTCCACGACGGTAGACCTTTTGTGCAGTGGTGCGTGGTCAGACTACTCAAATAACACGAATGCGCTGGAAATTCGAGACACGAAGCCCAATAAATAATAATAATAATAATAATAATAATAATAATAATAATAACAACAACAACACAAAAACAATAATAATAATAATAATAATAATAATAAAACAACAACAAAAACAATAATAATAATAATAATAATAATAATAATAATAAAAAACGTAGCCCATCGCTTGAGTCTCGGCCTTTTGTGATCAGAAAAAAAAGAAACTAAGGGAAAAACCGAAAATTTGTCGATAACTGACTTGCGGTTTAAAAAACTGATCTGAAGGCCATGAACACCTTTTCTGCTGCGTTTGAAAGTCTTAGCATAGCAGAGTGGATCAAGCAGGATAACGGCTGTTATTTCCTGGAGGTGAAAAACACATAAGGCTCCCTTTTACTTTTATCGCTGTGTTTGTAAACTTTATTATTGCGAGCAATATTGATCCTGTTGAAAATGAAGAGAATATTTGAAGCTTTTTTCCCGATAATCGAGTGAACATTTCGTGAGATGAATTTAGATGAGCTCTTTTTGGACGTTTCCGTTGGCACTAAAAGCACAGCTGTTCAGGCTTTTCACTGTTTACTGTGACGGTGCAGTTCGTGTTCATCGTGTTGGTTATTTTATTGCTATCTTTTTCGACAAAAGGGAAAATCGATCATCACCTTACAAATTTGCTGACGGTGCGGTTGGTGCTACTTGTGGTGGTTATTTTGTAGCTATCTTTTTCGACGAGCGAGAGAATCGATCTCCATCTTTAGAGTAAGTTATTTGTTTGTATTTTATTCCAATATTTAGTTGCACTCAGCTAAGTCGAGTAGTTTCGTTACTGACGCCGTTGAAAGACAGAAATGAAATTGAAAGAAAATTGCTAAAAGGAGCACATTGAAGTTGTCTGTTCACAGGAAATTTTTACTAAGTGGAGAACAGTTCGATTCAGTTGTCGCTAAACGAACTTTTCGACGAACTAAACAATTCTCTAATTATCCAACTCATAATTACTACATTCTGTACTTATAATGTGACTGTTTACTGGTAAATGTTTTATCATGTAACTTCTGGAACGCAAAATACGAATTTCAGCAACACGCACAAAAAATCAACATAAAGGCGGGAAAGGAAAAGTTACTATTTGAAAATTAACCGACCACTGGTATCAGAAGATTCGAGAGAAATTTAATTTTTCCATCTACTTATTATGATTTCAGCCTTGTTGTGCTAGATTGACACTTTCGCTTCCTTCCGTCAAACCAAAATGACTACCTCAAGAATTCAGATATAATCAGACTAATCACACTAAAACCCGAGTCTTGTTTGAGAAAATATCAGCTCAAGTCAAATTCCAAGTCAAATCCTGTTGTGTTTGGAGGGAGACAAATATCTGGTAGGGCCCGTTTCAAACTTCGTGCTCCTGCCTTGCTTAGCTGGGCACGACTTCAGCACGACTTGGTTTTAGACGTCGAATTTAATTCCGTCGAATAAAAATTTGTTGCCCCATCTCGTACCCAGAATCGTTGGGTGCCGTAGTTAAAACACTGACCAGCCGTTGTCCGAAGCAAATCCAAAATGTTAATTTATGAATTGAGTTCGACACGACAGTAGCACGACATTTGGGGGCCTACCCCGAAGTGAGCAAAGGTGGGACTTTCGAATCGAAAAGCCAACAAAAGTTCAGATATTTTGATCGTAAAATTTCTTTCGCTTAAAGTTTCTGGTACTGAACACTCCATTTAAAGAATGCTGACAGATCGGCCTGTGCCAGCTTGCAACGTTCAAATGTTCGTATTTTATTGAAAAGGGTGATCACAACAGAAAGTTTCCGGAATGCGTGTACTCGCATTTGTATAGCACAAGCAAAGCATACCAACAACCCATGAAATAAATAAATTGAAAGGCTTGGAATATGTGTTTCACTTTAATGTCATGCTTGGAAAACTCGTTGGATCAAATGACTCTAACCTATCACGCAAATCATGTAAACATTACTAAATTTTATTCTCATAATTACGGTCGATTGTTTATTAATGTTGAAAATTTTGGTCTAAAATGTCTTTTTTTTTCATACGCGTTGCATGTACCTGTTTAGGTATTTCCACACAGAACTGATTTTCTGGCGTAGAAAGTTAAACAGTTCAGAAAACAAGAGGGTGAAGTAAAGAAAATTACAAGCCAACGTTTTCCAAAAATAAACATCGCAACTGACAGATGTGCTGAAGTTAACACAGTAGTTTTGAATTCTCTTCTTGCTTGCTATTTCCAAATGCAAGTTATTACACAAAAAACGGTTGGAAAAGAAATTGTCACTAAAAAGGATAGAAATATCAAAAATTGCGTGTGAGAGGAGTTATCAAACTTGTATTCCATGCAAATTGTTTTGGGAGGGGTCTTCTATCTGTCTAGATTTTCTCAAGAATATTCATTGTTTTACCGATATTAGCGAATATCGCTAAATGACAATCCAAATTCGTGATAAAGGAAGCTGAAACAGCAGCTGAAACCGCGAGAAGCAGGAAACCAGTAACTAGCGTGCACACAAATATGAAAACAAAAATTATATATTTTGTTTTCAGCGATATATGTTCTGCATGTCGCAAGCTAATACTTGTCATAAATGTTCACGTGACTATAGAGTTTCCACTCTTTAACCCTTTAAACATTAACATTGACCAGTATCTTCTTTCTCCTTATAATGTTACTACTTGAAGAAACATTTACGCAGACCACCAGAATAGACTGCATGCAAGTAGTCTCCTCGCAACTTCGCGCGCGCGCGTGTCTTTCGCCCGCCCACAATCCATCGCCGAAATTAGAGACTACTCGTAGTTTACACTAGCCTCCTTCGCAGACGTCTTTGGTCTCGTCGCGCGTTCCTTCCCCACGAACGTCTGCTGAACCGTTCGCTGGCGGTTGGCCTTTGTTTTGAAGAAACCAATAACGAGCTACGTAAAGAATGGAAATCGACACCCGATCCACGCGCATCGTCTGTGAAAATAATCCCGGGTTCGAAGTCCTACTGGCAAAAAATTGGAAAACGAACATGATTGGTTAACCGCCGCGAACGGAAGTGGCAGGTCAGTTCAGCAGACGTTTGTGGGGAAGGAACGCGTGACGATCCCAAAGACGTCTGCAAAGGAGGCTAAGTCTACACGAGAACAAAGGAAATGATCACCTCAGCAGTATCGCCCATTTACATATGCAAATGAGAAAGCGTGACTTCTGCGCGTCGAGTTTTCCCGAGCTTTTTCTGACGGGTTTGTTGATTGGTTTGTTACTCTTTTTCATGGTAGACAAAACTTTACGTGCCTATGGATATGTTCCAATTTTATAGTGAAAGATATTTGCATCAAGAACGCAACTTCTTTAGTACCTAAATTTGTTCATCTACGAATGTTAATGATTACCGATGTTAATGATTATTATTTTGATTTGATTTGAGATTTGTTATTGTGTCTCCAATTAGCAGGTATGCTAAAGTCCTTTGACACAAGAATAAAGTTATTATTATTACTATTATTATTTATTATTATTATTATTATTATTATTATTATTATTACTGTTATTAGGCTATAATTGATTGGTTTGTTACTCTTTTTCATGGTAGACAAAACTTTACGTGCCTATGGATATGTTCCAATTTTATAGTGAAAAGATATTTGCATCAAGAACGCAACTTCTTTTAGTACCTAAATTTGTTCATCTACGAATGTTAATGATTACCGATGTTAATGATTATTATTTTGATTTGATTTGAGATTTGTTATTGTGTCTCCAATTAGCAGGTATGCTAAAGTCCTTTGACACAAGAATAAAGTTATTATTATTACTATTATTATTATTATTTATTATTATTATTATTATTATTATTACTGTTATTAGGCTATAACAAATGAAATAGCTCAAACTGCAGAAGGTTCTATAGTCAGCCGAAGCACAACTAAAAAAATCCTTATCCGCCTTTTTTTTTTTTTTTTTTTTTTTTTTTTTAATTTTGTGTTTCCGGACGCAACAACTGAAGCAAATTCTAGTTTGCAGTGCAGGGTTCAAGGAGTACGAGTTCCACAGTTTTGTTTGTAAATATTTTCTGCTTGAGCAGCAAGTGATTAAAATCAAATTTCCTTTTATGGATTTTTTTCCAGGCGTTAAGATTGTGGGGAGCGGCGAAAATTCAACCTCTTTCCAGGGCTTTCCCCAGAGAGAAAAATGGCGGACGGGCGTTGGAAGTTGGAAGATAAAGCTCTTTTCAAAGCCGGTAGAAAGGATTGCGAACAGTCTTTCCCGGGACGAGATTCTGTAACCATTCGTTCTGTTCGCTTTTACTGATTCGACATAAACACTTAAAGATTAAAAGTTGAACACTGCGCGACTCCTGAGCACAGGAGCTCTTCGCCCCCTCTCCCCGACTCTCCTCGTTTTTCCCGATGGCTAGCGACTCGATCGCAACGACCGCAACAACTTTCGACGATTTTCGCAACTCCGCATAATCGATCTGAACGCCTGGTAAAGCAGGCCATTTTGAGATGAATCTTACCGCTTTATGCTACTTGGAGCAGTTTTATGGTATTTTTTACATAACTTGGGATTTCAGAAACCAAAATTAGGACCACAGCAACTTGGATTATATCAAACAAATGTTTTCACCGTGTTTTTAGTCTAGTCTCCGTTTATTCACTTATACAAGATGTGTGGGAGCTGATAATTATTTTCGTTTTTTTCATATGATTTTTTATGCTGACAGCTTCTTTGCACAATTTTGACAGTTTTAAATAAGCGAGGGTCTGTGTTCCATTAGCCACTTCCAAGTCAACGTACAAAGATATTTTAACTTCTTTAATTGAACTTTTGTTTTGCTTTTCAGTCTTGCTTAGCTAAACTTACTGTCCGAAAGCTTCAGCGGTTTAATATGCTATCAAATGTCATGGAATAACACAAATTTATAAACAATTGAGTGCTTTTCCATTGTGGCCGACATTCACAAAAACGTCTTTGTATCTAAATTATGCCGATTGAGCATACCTTACTAAAGGAGAAGAAAGTTTGTATCAATGGGTGGAATCTTCAATTTCAATTATTCAACATTTTACATCGAAGTTATACCTGTGTTTCGTTTTAAAGAAACTATGAGATAATTCAACTGATTTACAATACGCTTCTTTGCTGCTAAAAAAAACGCAAAAACCATCCACTGTAAATTAACCATATAACAATTACAATAACAGCAGAAGTTTCCACAAAGTATTCAAAAACTCGTAGCAATTTAGCCCGAATTTTCCATCGCTTAGTGACGAGAGACTCTCCAGAGAAAGCCATGAAAATGACTGAAATTCAGGTTGCAAAGAATTGCAACTTCTATCTGACTAAAGCAACATTCATGTATCTTTTTACTAGAAAACTTTAATGAACTTTTCTTTTACTTTATTAGTCAAGGGAATCATTGCATAAGATCGGACAAATATAACTGCGGCCTGGTGAGTTTAATTAATTCTTGTTTTATATTTTAAGGAATACAATCAAAGTGATTACTTATGCACATGTCATCGGCTCCCCGTGGGGTCGACCCCCGGCCAACCAGGGGGAATGTAAAATCAGTCAACCAAACTTGAGGAATTTCCCCGGGGGGTCGGGAATCTCTCAAGACAAAGTCCCCTGGGTGAGGTGTCTCTCACCTGAAAAATCCCCGTGACTTCCTTTTCAAAACTTGTGAATTCCCACACCCCTAATCTTTGATCGTAAAACAATGTCAAGATTTTCCACTACCCTCGGGAAAAGAATCCCATCCATCTCCTTGTATTCCCCAACATATCTCCCTGGTAGTCCCGGGGTCGACCCCACGGGGAGCCGATGACATGTCCGGTGCATTGCTATACCAGCTGAGGTAATGTGATGAGTCCCGAATGAACCCGTGAATGGTGAACAAATGCCTACATATAAATACAGGAAAAACATCAGTTGAACTGCGGTTGAAAGACTGAAGACGTCTAAGATCATTGCAGTTATGAACGCTTGCTTCCTTCCTTAAAAAAAAAAAAAAGGAAAAAAAAAACAAAAACACGCTCAAAACTGTCTTTCCACAATCGCACAAAGTTTTCACAGTTATTTAATTGTTTAATTAAAGAAGAAAAGGAAGGTTATCTAATAATGGACTGGAAGAAAAAATGTTTTATACGAGTCACGTTTTTCAACCTCTTTACGGCCTTCTCGCAAGTAAACGTGACGGCAGTAATCACTCAACAGTATGATAATGAAAATTGAATTATTTTCAGTCCTCGTCACGAAATCTGTTCTTCTGTTTTAGTTGCGCTGTTTTAGGGGCACTAGGGGGAGTGCTAACACGGTCAAGCACTTTTTTAGTAACACCCTTAAATACTTGTTTGCACCTTGAACAGCTGTATTGCACTCTACTGAAAGAGTTATGTTATTCACGATTACAAAAAACAAAAAGAAACAACGACAAAAAATACAAAACAAAACAAAAAACAAACAAACAAACAAAAAACCATCCAGTGACGAGGACAAGACCAGGAGGGGAGTACTGACATTAAGTTGTTCTGAGTACTCTCAGTAACCGAGCGAATATCCCGGTCCCGCGGGTTACCTTTTATTTTCTTCACTATAATGTATCAGTCAATTCCAAAGGTGCCCATTTCCCCCATCCCTCCCCCCCCCAGGGGCAAACACCCAGGCATTTGACTTTTTTGAAAAAAAAAATGATCAAATGCCCTGCTGTGTTTCCATTCTAGACGATCAAATGCCCCACTGTCAGGGCCTAAAAAAGGACAAATCAAATGTAAATCTATAGCAAATCACTCGTTGCATGAAGCAGTTTGGCACGCTCCCGCTCATGATGAATATTTTATATATCAACTGCATACACAGGGTGCAGAGGAGTTCTGTTTGATCGTACACGACAAAGCCTTCCCTTGTAAATTTCAAAATATGTTTACTTTGTACAATAAAGATTGTCGAAATGAAATCTTTCTGATTTGTGAGCGTTTTCTGCTTCCATATCCTTCTATATCCACCGAACGCCGCGTCAACTGACGCTGGCCGCGGGCGCAGTGGTCTTTGTCCGAAGAGCAACGAATAAGCTTCGGAAATCGGAAAGCGAAGCTTTCCGAACGAGGCACGAAGTGCCGAGTGAAAGAAGAGTACTTCTTGTACTGTAAGCCAACCTTTCGTAACCGTGCGAGCCCACAGTACTTTGGTCTGCGGTATATGCAATTAAACATTGCGGAAACCGTACCAGAAAGAGACAAGATCGAGGAATATAGAAAGATATGAAAGCAGAAAACGTTCAAAAATAAGAAGTATTTCATTTCGACAATCTTTATCGTACAAAGTAAACATATTTTGGAATTAACAAGGTGAGACTTTGTCGTGTACGATCGAACTAACTCCTCTGCGCCCTGTGCTGTATATTTATTAAACAACGGAAAACCTACGCGGAATCTTGAAGCGAAGGGAGCGAAGGGAGCGAAGCGGCTCCCGTGGTGAATGAATGATTAAGCGACCTTCAGATCGGACTACGAGTACGAGATCGATTACGAGTACGACTTTTTAATTCCTAGTCGCAAACTTAGATTATGATGTATGACACCAACTTTCGTTCCTAGAGCCTCATTCTATTCTGTTTAACAACACCGAGGAGCGAGGCCTCTGAGTAAGCAACTGTTTTGAAATTTGAAAGTCGTACTCGTACTCAATCTCGTACTCGTAGTCTGATCTGAAGGTCGCTATAATATTTGCGCGCGAAAGAGGCTCGAAACCCTTTAGCTGGCGACCGCCGACCAATGTTTAGCCCATCTGCCACACCGTGCGGGACAAATTTCACATCAAATACCCGGGGTATGTCGGCGGCGGGGAGGGGGGGGGGGGGGGGAGATGGGCGCTTGGTTGGTGAATGCGCTGTAGATATGAACTGTATTGGACTTCTCTTTTTGTATAGAATGTGGAACCGTGGTAAACAATTCGCTCACAAGCCCTGGTTATCCAAACAACTACCCGCTCAATAAGCATTGCACGTACTGGGTTCCAATCCCAGAGGGCACTTCATTGATGATTGACTTTGACTTTGACTTGGAAGAGGATGATGACGATGATAATTCGACATGCAGGTAACTAAGGGTAACTATTAAGTTAACATAAAATATGCTCTGCAGATGTTAGTTACCGTTTCAAACGTCGTGCTACTGCCGTATCGAACTCAATTAATCGAATTAAATTCGACTTCAGCTCGACGTTTGAAACCAAGTCGTGCTACTGCCGTGTAGTATGGCAAGGCTTGCCGTGCTACACGGCAGTAGATCGACTCGCTCAAACGCCGGTTTTAAACTAGGTTTGCGCACGGCGCTTTAGAAGACCACTTTTTAATGATAAGGATCCCGTGGGTAAATAAAGTTATTATTATTAACATTTTGGATTTGCTTCGTACAACGCCTAGTCAGTGTTTTGAGTACGGCACCCGACGATTCTGGGTACGAGATTGGGCAACAGTTATTCGACGGAATTGAATTCGACGCTTGAAACCAAGTCGTGCTGGAGTCGTGCGACAGGCTAACGACGAACGGCAGTAGCACGACGTTTGAAACAGGCCTCATCTGGGCAGGGTGTTCCAAAGGCGTTGAAACTTTATCCACGTTCAAAAGGTTTTCATCTCGTATGTTCAAAAAATATCCTTTTGGGCTGCTTTTACGCTAAAAGCAAAAATGAAATATCTGGCCGCTGGGTCAGAATTGAAGACAAAAATCTGTTATAAAAATCCGTAAGAATAAGCAATTCCACTAGAATCAACTGTTCACCGTGTTAAATCCTGCGTTAGCTTAAACGTGTTTTGAATAACTGGGTGCCTAATGTACAAATCGAATCTTGTTGCTGAGTAATTCACGAATCGCACTAAATGTTTTTAATGAAAGCAGAAATAGAAAAAAACATAAGCGCACGTGTTTTACTGAAAAAGATGCAGTCTCAGTACACAACGGTTAAAAGAATCAGAGACAAAAAAGAGCGACAATAACATTGACAAATATAACAAAAAAACAAACAAACAAACACCATGCAAAGACTTAAAAATGAGAGTAGACATATTTTCTTAAAGGAGTTTATAGCTCTCTCAACTCTTTCTTCATGTTAAGGAAAAAATGGTCTAGCATGAATTTCAATCGCATAATGTTTTGCAAAACATTTTAGAAGGAACATAAGCGATGTTAAAAACGAATGACGTTTCGATGACTCCATGTCACCAATATCAAGTTTAAAGTACTCGACAGAAATAAAAAAATTAAGCACGAAAATATTTGAGGTGTTAGGTATTTAGTACGTTTCTTTGTAGATAATTCGGAGCGAACGGAATCTGTTTACGTCTTGGTTTCATGTTTCTGGTAAACAGCATCTCGTAGATCATCAACAGCAAGCAGTAATATAATAAGCTACCCTTCGTTAAAATGGGAGTTGAAATGAAAGGAAACCAACGAGAAACACGCGTCCCCACCCAATAAAAAAACAACAAGGTATCTTAATGCACTTAGTCTATCAAAAGTCATGTCGACAACAGGTACACAGTTATTTCAACTCACGTTGTCGGATTTGAAAGCGTCAAGTTTTCGCAGCAATACCGAGATGAAGGGGACTGGTCTAGCATGAATTTCAATCGCATAATGTTTTGCAAAACATTTAGAAGGAACATAAGCGATGTTAAAAACGAATGCGTTTTCGATGACTCCATGTCACCAATATCATTTAAAGTACTCGACAGAAATAAAAAAATTAAGCACGAAAATATTTGGAGTGTTAGGTATTTAGTACGTTTCTTTGTAGATAATTCGGAGCGAACGGAATCTGTTTACGTCTTGGTTTCATGTTTCTGGTAAACAGCATCTCGTAGATCATCAACACAAGTAATATAATAAGCTAACCTTCGTTAAAAATGGGAGTTGAAATGAAAGGAAACCAACGAGAAACACGCGTCCCACCAATAAAAAAAAACAAGGTATTTAATGCACTTAGTCTATCAAAGTCATGTACAACAGGTACACAGTTATTTCAACTCACGTTGTCGGATTTGAAAAGCGTCAAGTTTTCGCAGCATACCGAGATGAAGGGGACTGGATAGTTGTAAACGTTTACTGCTGTGGTCACATTTACGCGTTGTCAGCACCATAGAATGGAAGAAAACACTCAGAACCGTTTTGTCTGTGTGATTTGATATCTGTAGGGGTGAGGTGTGAGGGGTGAGGCAAGATGAGTTGGGAACATTTATAGATAAATTATCCAGTCACGTATGCCGTCCGACATGCTGAAATGGCTGTAAACATTGACTCCTGAAGACAATGAACCGTTTGTCTGTGGTGATTTGATATCTGTAGGGGGTGAGGTGTGAGGGGTGATGCAAGATGAGTTGGGAACATTTATAGATAAATTATCCAGTCACGTATGCCGTCCGACATGCTGAAATGGCTGTAACATTGACTCCTGAAGACATGGACCGTTTGATATCTGTAGGGGTGAGGGGCGACACAAGATGAGTTGGGAACATTTATTGCCCCGCAGGGTGAGGCACTCTAGGAGTCCCCGCCTAAATATATACAAGAATTTCAAAAATGAAAGAAATGTGTTTGTAGTATGGGAGGCGTTCCCGATTTGATGAAACTTGGCGCGCAAGTTGTGCCGGTAACCCGGGGGTAACATTCTTGCTTTCACATCAAAATGGCTGCTAGCAGCCGAGTATGCCGTTCTCAGAAGGAAAGACAGCTTTTTAAAACTGACTGTAATTAAAATAACAAGATCCACGGAACACTCGACAGCTTAAACAAAGGAAATCGGTTAGTTCATAGCGAAGAAATCCCTCTTCGAGGGCAAATGGTGGCTAAGAGACATGTGCTTTCACTGCGAATCATCACAAGAATAATGACCTTTTCCGAAATGTTTTGAGCGCTTCTTTTAAAAAGTACAAGTTTGAATGTGAATTTATACCGTGCTTTATATTTAATTCACCGATTTTTTGTATTCCAAGCAACTTGTAGCGAAATTTGCCAAAAACATGCTCAGTTCCATTCAAGTAAATTGACCTCGTATTCGCTCGCTTCGTCTTCGCGAAGATAAACTCGAGGCAAAAATTACATTCAACGCGTTTACTTTCAGGCATAAACTCAGTCTCATCTAAAAATAGTTTTTTTATTCAGGAAAGCTTCTTCTCTATTGTTCTGTGTGTCTCAATTCTCGGAATTTCGTATTACTTGATCTATACGTTAACAAACCCGGCGAAATCCGCGCAAACATGACAAAACAGCCATCTAAATCTCAATTGTTGAACAATGACACTAAATCAAATATTGTTTCTGCCATTGATGTACTGGAGAAATATGCTTCTTCCACATGAAATTTACAGAACTGCTTTATTTCACTAACAACAATACAGAAATGAGCAACAATGTCTTCAGTATTTTAATATTTACAACCACACAACTACTCAAAAATTAAAATACTGGGGCAGCTTTAGTGAAAACTATTTCTAGTCGATAAATTACCTAGTCGCGTATGCCGTCCGACGTGCTGCAATTGCTGTAAACATTGACTCCTGAAGACAATGTTAATTCAGAGTTGGTTAATTCGCTCACATCGTCTTCCCATCTTCTCCAGATCTTTTTGCCAATGAAAGTAACAACACACAAGAACTGTTACTAATCATCATTCTTCCCACGCACCGTATCAGAGTGGAACCATCTATTCTCTTATACTTCAGAATGGCACATCTGTTGCATGCTTCCTACCTTATACGGGACCTGATCTTTAATAACCTGATTTTTCATAATCAAAAGCAGTACTATGACTGAATAACTGCTGACCGCATCGCTGTACACGTATATCCCGCTTAGGGTGGTTTTGCACAGTACCGATTTAGATTTAGATTTAGACCTGAAATTAATGTTCCTTAAATTTATTTATCCTCTGCGACTTATTGACTCTACAATCAGCAGTTTCATCTGTTCACAAAATCAAGCCGAACCACAGCACGAAATCCGGTTAAATACACAATTATTTTGAGCTGAGGCTGAACAGAGACTGGATGTTCTTAATTTTTTCATGTTTTGAGCATGAAGCTTTCATAACATGTTGTTAAGTATATTACTCTTTCATAGTTCAGGATGACTCAGAAAACGTAGCCTGAGCTCGAAAAATTTTTAGACCTGTTTAAGTCATGCATATCTGCAACGTTGATGTATATACATGTAGCTCGATGCAGAAGCGACTGTAGAAACTAAAAGTGCTTTTATCTCTTAGTCTCCTCTTGGGTACGACGTACTTAGCAGTTCTTATTAAAATTTTGGTCAATCCCAGCCTCAACGTTAAAGGTTCTTATACTGAGTAAAATAAATAAATAAATAAATAAATAAATAAATAAATAAATAACAAAAAAGAGTGTAAGGCCATTAGATCAGAGATCGGTTGACGCTGTACGAAGAGGCCTCAGCGAAGTTAGCAAAAAATTGGAAGTGATCTGCCCCCAGCGTTTACCAGCCCAAAAATTAATTATGACATCAAAGTGGTAGAGGTCAAATCTCCGGTCACTAACCAACATTGCGTTTTCTCTGAAATTTACTTGTGATCTGTGTGATACAGATTGTGTTGGTTACACATGCCGACATTTCTTTCAACGTAACACTGAACATAAATATTCTGCAATTGGTAATACCTGAAGAAGACCACAAGCTACATACAACTAATTTACAAGAACAGTTTAAATTTCTATAGAAATGTTGCTCAAAGCTGGACTCTTTGATCTACGATTTGCTTTTCGTCAGGAAAATGAAACCAAAACTTAACACACAGTCCAGGTTTCACGGGAGTGTTTAATTTTCGCGGGTCGCGAGTGAATTGTCGCGGGTCGTGGGTAAATTATCGCGGTTCGCGGGTAAATTGTCGCGGGTAGAAGACTAATTGGTCAGGATCAGTTCTTGACGTCAGTGAATTTTGTATAAACAGAAGATTATGGCCCTGGGTAAAATAGTTTCGCAGATACGACAAGCTCGTCGAAGTTACAGTTATTGTAAACCTTCAGGGGTGCGTTGCGGAAAATCGCACCTGTGCGCAAGCGTTCAAACAAAAAACTGACAATATTTCCTCAACCGAATTAATAGCTCTTGCGTTACTTGACTTACTACGGACATCCAAACAAACTGGACTATAACATTCAGAAGAAAATACATTAGGCTAACAAAGTGTGTAAGGCTTTTACGGTATTCAGATTGGAAATTGTAAAAGCCTCATACAGTTTGGTGCGGTAACGTGTGAGGAACATTTTCGCTTAATTTCGTTAAAATCTGATCACGAAAAAATAAACTCCCGACTTTTTGGCCTCCAAAAATTTGCACAGTTTTCACAACTCATTGAAGGTGCATGGTGCCGAAGCGGTCACCGCCGACCAATAGAGGACAACTGAGGAACTCTCGGATGAGGATACGTGACAAACTAGCCTAATTCAATGGCGGGAATTTTAATTCCAGGTTCAAAGACAGACGGAGTATTCATCTTTTGGTTAAACAGTCAATTCTCTCTAAGGCGGACACCCTCGGGACCAGCTCCAGGTGTCTGTCTTAGAGAGGTGTCCGATTTATAGAGAGATAATGTAATTTGACACTCTATAAATCTGTGACCTCAGAACTGAAAAGAGATCTTTAAACAAGTCAGCGACCAGATGTTCGTCTTTCAGTGGCGAATAGGCAAAGCGCTGTAAGTCGTTCCCTTCCGCTCACGATTTCAAACATCGATATTTTCCAGATATAACTTTTCTTGTTATGAGATATGTTTGATATTAAAAGGTTGCTATGGTAGCCCAAGGGTGGGATGGTAGCTCAATTTGAAATAATATCCAGGCCAAAATCTATTGATTTGTATAAAGAATACCATTCTAGTGTCCGCCTTGACAGTTATTTTCTACAAGAAATTTGTTAAAAAAAAAGGGTGCGCTGTCCTCATTAGAGAGGTTTCCGCCTTATAGAGGGTTTAGCTACAGAGAAACATGGTAAATTCGGTCGGGACCATCAATCACTGTCCACCTTGAAGAGGTGTCCGCTTTACAGTGGTGTCCGCTTAGAGAGGGTTGACTATATTATTCTCGGAAGGAATAGGTTTGGTGAAAATAAAACAAAGCCTACAGTCTGGAAATCGGTTCGAATTTTGATGCAAACAAAATATGCAATTCGAAATACCGCAAGCTTCGAGCGAAAAATGTCAAAAGACTACGAGACCCCTAGCTGGAATGGAGATTTAAAATTGGGATTTGAAGTTAGAAAATGGTAGACGGTCACTAAACAGCTCCCCAGCAATCTGCAGTGCCCTTGTGAGGTGTCAACCGTCTGGTGGTGTTTCAAAGCATTTTTACCCCATTTTAATGCCTTCTTCAAACTCCTTCAAATTACACTCAAAGTTCACGTGTACCCCCACCTTAAGACATGACCTATTGTTGTAGTGCACGCTAGTCTTTGAAGTTTTACTGACGCAATTATTTTTAGGTACTTTGTTATACTATCGGAGATAAGGATAAGCTGTTTTAAAAATAAAGCTTCTATCTCTGTCACTTCCACATGCCAAGAGCACGTTCAAGAAAGCAAGACATTAGACGAGCGCTCTAATTTGCTAGTTTCTCACCCGCGACAATTCACCCGTGACTCGCGACCCGCGACAATTTACCCGCGACACGCGACCCGCGAAAATTAGATTGTCCCAGGTTTCACTGACAGTCAGGTTTCGTTCACGTTAGATTCTCTACGTAGCAATTGAAATATTTTGGCGCTTATTTTTCCTACATGTACGTGATCAATTCTACATGTAGTTTGAACTTGGTAATGATGACATGGAGTCTTCGAAACGTCTCAATTTCCTTCCTAAGTGCGAATTAGTAAGTAGCTTCCTAGAAACTTAGAAAAGCACCATTAAAATGGTCTTCAAAACTTTATCGTTTGGTTGGTACTTCTATTGCAACAATAACGTTTGCGACAGGCGTTTTGAAATAGTACTCGTTTCACAGGTTTTGCGCAATGCATTGGAGGGCTCAAATACAAGAGAAGTCAATGAAAAACAGTTATCGAGACAATTGCCTCCTTATGGAATCTTCATAATACTATACGATTGACGGTGTTACAGAAATCATCTAAATTATCCACTGACCGGCCCCTCATACCCTAAGCTTCCTCTGTATGTAGTGATGAGTGATGTACCGGCCTGCTTCACAAATCGAAACTTTTGCAATTCTCTTTTTTTACTAAAATTAATGAATGCTCCCAGTTCTAACTTAGCACAAATGTTTTCTTTGCAGCTATGATTATTTGAAGATTACTGATGATAAAGGCCAGTCATTTGGTGTGTACTGTGGTAACAAGACTGGGGAAACAGTTGAAGTTACTGGAGGGAATGCAGTGATAACATTCCACTCTGACATTAGTATTCAAAGGAAAGGATTTCGCATGCTCTTCCGCATCAAGGAAAGCGGCTCAAGTCCAACAACAATAGGTAGGAAAAGTGATCGGAACTAAATAAATTGATATTCACTAAGAGAATCCCTAGAATTGAAAAGAAATTGTCCTTTCCAATATCGCGTAAGATTCAAGCTGTCGGTGAGGGCAAAAATGCAGATACAAAACAAAAACAGTAACCTCCCACGTGCTCTTTTTTAGCAGGTGAAATACGAGGCTCCCCTAAAAACGACTGCATGGGAGGCTAAAGAAATAGTTGTCCCCCCTCCCCCTCCCCATAATGACCTGTGAAAATCTAATCAAAATCTGAGCATGTCATGGCTTGTCACATCTGACTACCAATACTGTACGAAAGAAAGTACTATCCTTGGTTTCAGCACAGCAAATAAACGTTAAAGTCAGGCAGGGCACTTGGTATATGTACATTTTGCGGGTAGTGTTTCCTTTTCAAGCTTCATATCGCTGGAAATTGGATGTAGATTCTGTTAAGCCCTGGTCAAACGGCGCATGATAGTCGATGATAGTTGATTCTCTCCAAACTATCATCAACTATCACCAACTATCATTCACATGGTCAAACGGCGCATGATAGTCGATGATAGTTGATTCTCTCCAAACTATCATCAACTATCACCAACTATCATTCACATGGTCAAACGGCGCATGATAGTCGATGATAGTTGATGATAGTTCACCGGCAGTCGCGCGAGGAAAGGTCACGCGAGCAGCTAGTTCCAGGCTCTTTCCGCGTAAAATGTGAGCACTAAAATGGCTTCGCGAGAGACAAACTTGTAGAAGTATGAATTTATCGCGACGAAAGAGGGCGGCAGCTTGTTTAATAGTAATCGATTTGTTGGAGGGATGCGGTGTCTCTTCTAATTCTTGCGAGTTGACACTTTCTTCAGAAGATATCTTTTCTATGTTATCTTGGTCTTCAATGTTTTCGTTGTCATGATTATCATCTTGGATATAAACACGTATTTCTGAAGCTGCAGCTGAGCCTCGCGAGGAACTTTTGGCGGCCATTTTAAACGAGCCCGCCGATTTTCGGGGAAAACAGCTGACCAAAAACTATCATGAACTATCATACGCGTGGTCAAACGAGAAAAACTATCATCGACTATCATGAAGAATTTGACCAAGTTCAAAACTAATGATAGTTGATGATAGTCGATGATAGTGCATGATAGTTGGTGGTCAAACGGAAGCGCGCGCTTCAACTATCATCGACTATCATCATCGACTATCATGCGCCGTTTGACCAGGGCTTTAGACTTTAACAGAGATTTTAGTCGATAATGGAATTATATCGTGATTGCCATTTTGCTGCGTATCATGCTTTATAGTCAGAAGTTAGAACTGCGGGGACTGGGACTGGCATGAATGTAGCTTAGACGTGTCTGTGAGAGCTCCGCTCGTTTTTCTACCCGACGTATTGGATATAACTCGCCTATGGGTGATTTTCATTCGTTCGGGAAGCGGAAATCGAAACCAAGGAACAGCTCTAGTTCTTCGGAGTCTAAGTCGCCTTTAGATAAACGACAACGTGAAACAGTTAACCTCGAGAATCAAAACGAGCAGAGAGAAGTGTTTGAGGAGAAGCCACGTGGCGAGGACGAAGTCAATCCTGTAGCTTTAAAAATGGATATGGATATGGATGTCACGTCAAAATTAGACCAAATATTGGCTAAGCTTGCTAAATTGGATGCTATTGAGGCTTCCCTGAATGAATTTCGCCAAAAGATGATCAAAGTGGAGAGCGAGGTTAGCAAACTGAAGGAAGGCGCGGGAGAGGCGAAGAAAAGATTAGATGAGATGGATAACGGCCTGCAGTGGCTTAATACTGAAGTTAACGACATTCAAGGTAAGATTAAGGATCTAGAACGTTCAAAGGAGGACTTGTACACGAAACAACTATACGCGGAGTCGTACAGTCGCAGAGAAAATTTGAAGTTCTTCGGAATTGAAGAGAGAGAAACAAAAGCAGATTCAGAAGACGGTGAGAAAGTGAACACGCGTGATATTCTTATTGATTTCTTGGAAAATGACCTAGGTATGGACAAACCGGCTGAGAAAATAGATCTGCAAAGAGTTCATCGCCTTGGAAAACCTGCGGCAGGAAAGATAAGACCCATAATTGCGAGATTCTTACGATATCCCGACAGAGAGAAAGTTTTGAGGGCGTCTTTCGGCCTTAATCGCGCGTCAGAGATAAAAGTTCTGGAGGACTTTCCCAAGGAAATAATTGAACGAAGAAGAAAACAAATGCCCAAATTGAAGGAGGCGAAAAAGAAAGGACTAAAAGTTGCTTTTAGCAAAGCTGAACCTGATAAGTTGTTTATAAACGGAAAATTTGCTCCTATGTAAATTTTGTTATTAGTCTCCTTTCGCCATTTGTCATTATTCAATGCTACTCATTAGGAACGTTTTCTTTACGCTTTAAAACAATTCACACCTAGTAGGCTTTGTACCCCAATCAAAGGAAAATTGGGTCGGTAAATGAGATCGGGAGCTCCCCTGAGACCCTTTAACAACTATTTCAAGCAGGTAACCATGCCGTTCAAGTTAGTTTCTAGGGCTGGGTGCGTGCTGGGGCAGTTCCCTGTAGGTTTTTCTTTGTTAACATTGGATGTCAGTAGTTTAGTTTGTTTTTTTACGTCTAGATGGTTTAGTAACTTATCTTTTTTCAAGTCTTGGCTCAAACAATTAAGGAGGCGCTTTACAATTATTTGATTTCTTCACTTAGCTATGGATCTCTCCCCGGTTGATAACGTGAATTTTAAAATTGTTTCTTTAAATGCTCGAGGGATTCGGGATTTTACTAAAAGAAAAGCAATATTTAATTGGTTACATAAGCAAAATGCTGATATTGCCTTTCTACAGGAAACTTATAGCACTCCGGATATTGTTGAAAGTTGGCGATTTCAGTGGCCCGGGAAAATGTACTTTTCTCACGGTACCAATCATAGCAGAGGTGTTCTGATTTTAATAAGTGACAAATTACAATTTGAAATGAAAAACACTAAGTCTGATTCTAATGGTCGTTACGTTCTTATAGATGCTCTGATTCAAGACTCTCCGTTTTCATTA
Organism: Pachyseris speciosa; assembly: GCA_016490735.1. Classification (NCBI taxonomy): domain Eukaryota; kingdom Metazoa; phylum Cnidaria; class Anthozoa; order Scleractinia; family Pachyseridae; genus Pachyseris; species Pachyseris speciosa. Next base: position 658,039 of record JAEMWC010000297.1, read on the forward strand.
CTAAACATTTACGCCCCAAACATAACATCTGAGCAATGTTCTTTTTTTTCAAGAATTTTGTCAACTTTAGATGAAACGGATGGGACGTTTAGTAGTCAGTTGATCATCGGAGGTGATTTTAACGCTCATCTAGATGAAGAATTGGACAATTATGGTGGACGTGTTGATAAAAAAGACTCGGTTAAAAATATTATGGAGATTAAACTGGCATACGATCTCGTTGATATTTGGCGAATTAGGAACCCTAACAAAAGAAAGTTTACTTGGAGACAAAAGAAACCTCTTATTCAGCGACGCCTAGATTATTGGTTGATTAGTGATGGTCTTCAGGACTTTATTGAAGATTCGGATATAATACCTTCTATTAAATCTGACCACTCGGCCATTACTTTGCAGATTAATAGTTTTGAGGACAAAGTCCGGGGCCCATCACATTGGATCTTTAACTCTAGCCTTTTACATGATGACAACTACCTTAATCTTATTGCCTCTAGTTACCAAGATTGGTTAACAGAATTTCAAGAGGTGAGCGACAAAAGACTCCTCTGGGACTTGGTCAAATATAAAATCAGACAATGTACTATTTCTTATAGTAAAACAAAGGCAAAAGACAGAAGGAATAAACTTACTGATCTTGAAAAGAAACTTAAAGAAAGTGAAGAACTTTGTGCTTGTAATCCTACTGAACAGAATATACTGCAGCTTGAAGAACTTAAAAGTGAATATGACTCGGAGTACGACTACATTACTCGTGGAAACATTATACGGTCCAAAGCTACTTAGTATGAAAAAGGAGAAAAAAATAACAAATACTTTTTGGGTCTTGAAAAATCCAGAAATAAGAAAAACTGTATTCGAAAGTTGTTTGACAAGCAAGGACGAGTAGTGACAAACTGCAAAGCTATTATGGCTGAATTAAAAGGATTCTATCAAGATCTATACGCTAATAGGGATTCAGATTCCGATGAAGATGTTTTCCATTCCTTTCAGACTCAGAACGTTAACATACCAAAGTTATCGGATAACCTAAGCCAACAGTGTGATGGATTGCTGACTTACACTGAATGTTATACAGCTCTAGAGAAATTTGAAAATAATAAATCACCGGGAAATGATGGCCTTACGGCTGAGTTCTACAAAGCGTTTTGGCCAATTTTAGGTACTCTTCTGGTAGACTCTTTAAATGCTGCATATTTAAATGGCAAACTGTCAAATTCCCAGCGGCAGGCAATTATTCGGTTAATTGAAAAGAAAGACAAAGATAGAAGATATGTGGATAATTGGAGACCGATATCGTTGCTAAATGTGGACTATAAAATCGGATCCAAAGCTCTAGCAATAAGGCTCGAAAAGACTCTCCCATTTATCATTCATGAAAACCAATGCGCATATGTCAAGGGGAGAACGATCTTTGACGCAGTGAGATCAATAAATGATGTGATGGAGTATACCAAACTACAGAATATTCCGGGCCTTATGACAACATTTGATTTTAAGAAAGCTTTTGATTCTTTAAGCTGGAAGTATTTGTTTCATACGCTAAAAGTTTTTAATTTTGGCGACTCCTTTTTGCACTGGATTAGAATACTTTACTCGGACATCTCAAGCTGTATTATGAATAATGGCTTCGCATCTGATATCTTTGAGGTCAATAGAGGAGTTCGCCAGGGGGATCCTTTGTCACCATACCTATTTATTATTGCCCTTGAAATTGTCAATATAAGTATTCGTGAAAATAATGACATTAAAGGAATCAAAGTTGGTAAATGTGAAGTTAAACTCAGCGTCTTTGCTGACGATCTGACAACTTTTGTTAGCGATACACAGTCCTTTTTCTTGCTGCAAGGTCTCTTAGAGAGATTTGGTAGAATTTCTGGACTAAGGTTGAACGAAGAGAAAACAGAAGCGTATTGGCTTGGTAGCATTCATGATTCGCCAGAGTATATAGGCGTTGACAAAGTTAACAAACCAATGAAAATTTTAGGCATTTTCTTTACGTATAACTGGCAAAAGTATCAGGAGCTCAACTTTGAAAATATTATTAGGTCCATCCAAAAATCTATTAATGCATGGCGGTGGAGAAACTTAACACTGATTGGTAGAATTCAAATTATTAAGACCTTTGCAATTCCCAAATTTATGTTCCGGACATCGTTAATCCCTTTAACAAAAGAGATTGTGAAGCAGGTGAATACTGTTCTTTTTAATTTTATTTGGAATTCGGGAAAAGATAAAATAAAGCGCCTCACGCTTATAAGTGACTATAAAGATGGTGGATTGCGTATGCCACATATTGAAACACTTATCAAGGCTCAAAGAATCATGTGCATGAAGAAATATCTCGACGGTCATAACAGTACCTGGAAATTGTTTCTCCATGACTATCTTGCTGACTTTGGGGGCGCTTTCTTAACTAAATGTAATTACGATGTACGATTTTTGCCGAGGACTCTTCCTAAATTTTACAAGGAATGCTTAACTGAATGGGCGCTTTATAAGATATCACCAGTTACCACTCTACCTGATGTGCTAAATGAAATCATATGGAATAACAAGTTCTTGTGTATAAATGGAAAACCCTTGTTTAGGAACAAACTTCTAAGGAAAGGATTTCTTACTGTAAGTGATATTTTGACTGATTTTGGTAGAATGAAATCATGGAGCACATTACAAAATGAAAACGTAACCGGTGCGGAGTATTTTGTCCTTATGAGTGTCTTTGACTCTATTCCATCGGAGTGGAAGACCCTTTTAAGGGACATGCCAAACACTTTGCCCGAGGCTCACGAACCGCAAGGCTCTATATTTCCCTCTTGTTCCAGAAACTTATATTGGCAACTAATCAAGAAAATTAAGAAACCCCCGATTTCAATATCTAAATACGAACTTTTATTTCCATTACATGACTTATCTTGGAAAGACATTTATCTTCTCCCTAGAAGTGCTTCACTAGACTCGAAGATAAGAGAATTTCAGTATAAGGTTTTAAATAGAATCCTTTATGTAAATAAAGTCCTCTATAAAATAGGAATAGTCAGTTCACCTTTGTGTACTTTTTGTCAAACATCAGAGGAATCCCTCGAGCATCTATTTATACATTGTCCTTTTTCAAGTGCTTTTTGGCTTTCTGTAGTTGAATGGTTGAAAAATTATTTTTCTACAATTCAGTGTTTGACAGGTGCGAGTATAATGTTTGGGCTCTTTGGAAAAGAAACGCAATTAATTAACCATATTGTATTACTAGGTAAACAAGTTATTTTCCAATGTAGACATCTTAACGTGAATCCTTCCCTTTCACTTCTTAAAACAAAAATAAAAATTGCTTATCAATTGGAGCGTGTCATAGCTGAGCAAAATGATATTGTAGATAGTCATAATGAGAAATGGAAAGCGATACTCCATCATATTCAAAACCTCTAGACGTATGGTTATATTATTACTATTATTATTGTTATTGTGTGTGTGTAAATATTATATTGTAAGTACGTAATGAAATGATGTATATTTAATTTCTTTCTTTTTAGACAATTGTAAACCTAAATGTCCTATGTAACCCTGAAAATAAAAATAAAAAAAAATTAAAAAAAAAAAAAAAAAACTGCGGAGCAGCAGCGGTTGTGACATTCGATATTCGACGACGAAAATTTGGATACTATAGGGCAACTTTTCTGTCTCCGAAAATTATACGAGGCAATAATTTATTCGACAACGTGCACTTTCAAGGCTGAATATAATTATGATAATTCACCACCTTGCAGTGCACGTGCCTTAAAACCAGTCCAGGAAAAGGGGTTTATTTTGAATTTCCTTTGAAGACATCGTTTCAGCTGCAACCACCTCTAAAACGTAAATTTTATGAGATTTTGAAATGCGCAAGAAGTTAATACCTCAAAATTTCAATCACACACCGAAAACATGATTTACTGAATAATTTATGCCGAAAGAACAGAAAAACAATCTTCTCGTGAATATTTCGAGTGTTTTCGGAGGAGGAGAGGGAGGAAGGGAGGAAGAAAGGGAGAGAGGGAGGGAAGTGGCATTGAAATATTTTCAAATGAAACATTAAGGGGGGAGGGGGGGGGGGGCATTATCAAAAACAAAATGAAAGTTTTCCAATTATTCATCCATACCGGAGGCTCCTGGCTATACCCTGCCCCCGATAACTAATGTTGAAATAGGATGAATGATTTGAGGAAGCCTCATGGTTTTCGTGTCACCCACCTGTAAGTGTAACCTGTTCCAGGCTCTCTCGGATATTTGGCGCGTCCGCGCGAGAACGAGCAAAGAAAATTTAGCGGGGAGGGGGAAGGGAAAGGGGAAAGGGAGGAAAGAGAGCCTGGGAGATTTTCTTTAACGACCCCATTCCGCCCACATTTGCTTAATTTGGATTTTCTACTGTCAGAATATCAACCTCTCAATTAACGTAAATGGTTCTCGGATTTCTCGCGCGAGTCATTTACATAACCGCGAGTAAACATGTGAAGTTCCAGCAAGACGAATTTTCAAGAAAACTCTCACATGTACTGCAAAAAGCACCCCACTCGTTTTTATTGAGTGTCAGAAAATACATGGAATAGCTGGTATTTTTTTCTACGGCCGATAACTTGGTGTTGCTTCATTTGGCCACAATCTTTCAAAAGCAAGAGGCGCTGTCGCAAGTCACTCGTTTCACTTGTGTCAGAATTACATTATTATAGGAAATTAACACTCGTGTTAATGTATTTGAAATAAACGAGTCCTATATTAACGCGGATTGAAGGAAGAATTACTTTTTAGTAAAGGAAATAGACCTTTCCACGGTTTCTGACGCCATTTAGGCTGGGAAAACACGGCTAAAATAACAGTAAATGTATGGGATTTTGGCCGACTTTGAACCACTATACTAACGCGCCGCAACAAAGAGACTAATTTCCACAGTGAAAATGTCTTTTAAAAGACATTTGTACTGCAATTATTTTCATGAAGTATAAAGAACAGGTTCAGGCTGCAACGACCGTAAACCAATTTTTGAGATTTCATACAAACTCTTCTAATCAAAGTTATGCAAATTGCCGCGAACTTAGAAGCCAGATGCGAAGATTTATAATTCGAATTTACGAACGTCGCGTCGTACCTCCTTTAATGGTCTTATTCTCTGTTGAATGAATGATATCAATAAAACTATTTAATGCAGTGGCATATGTTGGACATCCGACTCCTTTGTAGCGGCGTTACAGTGGTTTGCAACCCCTTCTCCACCCTCAGTCAAAATGACGTCATAAACCGTGGGACGGTCTATTAACAAGAAACATGTGCTGAAATTTCAAAATAAGGGAAATTAACGTGACTTACACAGGAACAAATTTATTCAAACACCAAGTGTAAAAATCCCCAATGCAAATGATGTTCGTGGAATTGGCCCTAAACGTAGGGTTAAACGAAAGAATGTGGTCGCTTTACAGTGTCCATGATACCGGCTGATCTCCACCCTGATAAATACTTTCTCCTTTTTCGGAGATATTGTAAACGATTAAACTACCCTAGTTGTCAAGAATGTCTGGAGTATATCGAGAATTTGAGGTTAAACTAATTCAAATATTTACGCGTCACATAAGTAATGACGCGGAAATTAAAGCTAACAAAAATTAACGCGTGTTAAATTCGCGTTAATTTCCTATAATAAGGTATTGTTCGAATTGATGATCATGGAAAATCATAAAAGATGCGTTCCAGTGGGTTGAAGGGACAAGCGACATAGCTCCGAAAACAGGTGACAATCTTCTCCCAAAACACCGACAACCGACAGAAATTGGCAGACAATAATGCGCGACAGTTTGCCAACAGCAACCATTAGCTGTCCATTCCTCTCTGTTTTCTTTGCGACAGCGACATTTGTCCCCAACGAAACAAGGGACAGACAGAGTCGTAAACGAGCGACAAAGCGACACTAGATCACCCCTTGGAAGGCCTCATTAAATTTAACATGCTCTCACCGAACTGTATCACAATCGCGTGTGTGATAATACAGGCGACTCATAAAGAACAATCTCGGCACTGACAAAGAGAAACAAAACATTAGCTTTAAATTATTCTGTAACGGACTAGAGTTGATCCAGCACTATAAGATCCCAGGACCGCAAATGATCCGGGACCGCAAATGATCCCCAAACTCAGGACCGCAAATGATGGATCTCAAATGATTGTAATATTGTCTCCCTTCTTACCGCATATAACTCCTGTTTTTGTTGTTTTAATCTTGGGAAGGGATTTTTGCTCGGACTAGAAAGTCTTTGAGCGATTTGTCCTTCCGGTAAGCGACAATAGGGGTGTTAGAAAATATTTGAGCGAGTTTAGGGTTGTCTGAAATGAGGTGCCAGTGTTTCATAACAATCTTTTTAAGATTCGGTGAAGCCGGGTTGTATGTAGTAACTAGTGGCAAAATTTCGTTAGATGTCTTAGTTTTCGTTTTTAAAGCCTCTTTCCTTGATGAGAAATTAACTTCAGCCATTGGCGTTGTGATTATCTCTAGAGGATAGCCTCGGTCGAGTAATCGGGATTGCAAATCTCGTTTAAGTGACTCGAAATTTTCTTTGACTGAGTTTGTTCTCAAAAGACGCAATGTCTTTCCTTTAATAAATCCTTATAATGGCCTTATTTTCTGTCGAATGAATGATAACAATAAAACTATTTAAAGTAGTGGCAAATGTTGGAAATCCGCCCCTTTGTAGCGGCGTTACAGTGGTTCAAAGTCGGCCAAAATCCCATACATTTACTGTAATTTTTTGCCGCGTTCGTCCCCCAGTCAAAATGGCGTCATAAACCGTGGTAAGACGTTATTAACGTGAAAGATGCGCTAAAATGTCAAAATAATTGAAATTAACGCGACTTACACAAGGAAACATAATTTGTGGAGACAACAGCAACAAATTTATTCAAACACTAAGTGTAAAAATCCGCAATGCAAACGATGTTCGTGGAATTGGCCCTATACGTAGGGGTTAAATGAAGGAATCTGGCCTTTTTACAGTGTCCATGATACCGGCTGATCTCCACCCTGATAAAAGAATACTTTTTCCCTTTTCGGAAATATTGTAAACGATTAAACTGTCCCAGTCGTCAAGAATGACTTTAGTGTATCGAGACTTTGAGGCGAAAATAATTCAAATATTTACGCGTCAGTTAATTAATGACGCAGAAATTAAAACTAACAAAAATTAAAGCGAGTTAAATTCACGTTAATTTCATGAAGCGTCAATTTCCTATAATTTTCCATAGTCTATTTACATCACCATCATCATCATCATCATCATCATCATCATCATACTTTATTTCACGTGGATATACACTTAGCCTGAGAGCTAGTTTACAGGTATTCCACCTAATAACTAATGAAAATCTAACAGGTGAACAACGCTAATTCATCAGATAAACGCAATTCATCAGGTAAAATCACAAATTAAATACTGATTAAAACTATTTAAAACTATTATTGCAATATTACCGCCCCAGTCAAAATACTATTAAAACTAATGTTACAAATTTACTAATCCCCGAACTTTAACGATCTAATTCTGTTTACTATTTCATTGGTGCCTACTTTTATTCTAATGTCATTTGATAATTCATTCCATTTCTTGGCTGCAAAATATTTCCATGAAATGAGTCCATATTTGGTAGTGTTAACTTTAGGTAAAGATAAAACATATTCTTGGCGCCTGAGATTGTACTTAAATGAGCGTAAATTAAAAAGATTCCTAATTGCCCGTTGTGCTTTGTTCGATATGCTATTATGTATTGTTAATAACATGTCTTGAATTCTTCGAGATTCCATGGAGGGTAGTCTTATTCTTTCCAAGAGATGTTATAACATAGCTTGTAAATTAGTGCAGTCAAATTCAATTGCGCGAGCGTGCTTCATATTCGTATTGTGCACGCTAATGACGTAGCAGAGGGAATTTCTCTTTATAGCGGAGCTCCGCGCGTCAAAGTTTCGTCGTGTAACCTGATTAATTTTCGATTTTTGTCTGTTTGAACCTGTAAGATTCAGCGTTTGCATGTCTCGGTTGGCTTTGGTAATTTTAGAGTGTTCGTGCATGTCTACGAGGGAAAGTGTTAAAAGCTTGAATTTAATTGAAGGTAGAAACTCACGCTCGAGGGAAAAAAAGCCGATCAAATGCATGTCTGAAAATCTGACAGAAAGTTGTCAAAAAGCTGTCAAGAAAATGTCAAAAACAAGCGCTAAAGCTTCAACGCTTCACTTAAAAAGTTATACTATACAGATCTTCGTCCAAACACTGTAAATAGTGAAGTGTCGCCGTTTAACTTGATTAATTCTCGAGTTTTTCGTTGAACCGGTAAGGATCAGTGCTTGGTTGTTAAAAACAGCGAAATGTGTTGGTTGGCTTTGATGATTTCATCGTGGACGGGTCTGCGAGGGAGAAGTTCGTTTGGTTTTGCAAGACCTGTCTTCGTTATAACTGGATGATGTTTTGCCGCTGAGAATCTTTAATTGAAGAGGCTTCCTCGGTGGACATGGAAGTAACAGTGAAACTATCAAGCCACTTTAGGGTTTTGTGTCTTCTTAGCTAAGGAAAGATTTTGTGTGAAATGGCATCATTATTCAGCTCTACCGCGTTCCGAGTGATTGCCAACTCTCTCTCTTTCTCTCTCTGACTGACTATCACGTTCGTATAAGCTTACCATTTTGTCTTTTTTACGGACATTTATGTCAAATTTGCTTAGCAAATTTTTAAAAGCTTGCAACGAGATATGTTTGTTACTTTGTCTCAATTCTCCACCTTCTCCAAGAATCTGCGAAGAAAAGTACGCATCGTGCTTTGTTTTCTTACAATTTTTTGTTGTTGTTTTGTAGTTTTTGAACCGCAGTCAGTTTCTGTTGACTGCTCTAAACGATCAGTTTCGTATCCCTTTTTGTCTTTTCTGTGGGCATTTATGTCAAAATTGCTTAGAAATTTTTCCAGCTTATAATAATACAAAATTCGTCTGTTACTAGCTAATCTTGTTTACTTTCTCCACCTTCTCCAAGAATCTTTTAACAAACATACGCATCGTACCTTGTTTTCTTGCAATGTTTTGTTTTTGATCCGCTTTGAATTCCTTTACGCTTTCATCTGAAAGTTGTGTGGACTCATTAAAGAATGTTGGTGTTTTTTGCAAACGTTTGCCGTTACGAAAACTTTTAACTTTCCCTACAGCTGCTCAATATTTTGGACACAAAATTGGCCCAATTAAGGAAAGCCATGCGAAGTTCCTCAGTGACAGTAAGCTTTTATTTAATATTTAAACTCTTACTACCGCGTTGAAAATGTTATATTACAATTGGTTCATGTGTCAGCTGTGCGTTCATCGAGATATGAAGCACTTGGGAAGTTTAGAGAGCACTCAAGAAGCTAGAGTTGCTCTCGGCTACGCCTCGAGTAACTCTTAAGCATCTTTCGTGCTGTCCAAACTTCCCGCGTGCTT
>JAEMWC010000297.1:675000-702500 GCA_016490735.1 Pachyseris speciosa
ATTGACTCTTGCAATCAGATCAGGACAATATTCCGGCTCTCTCACTGTAAAGAACCGAAACAGAAACCTGTCATGGTCCACTGCACTAACCAGAGTCAAACCAAAGGGATCGATCTAAGACTCACCTACCTTTAGGGGTCCTTTAGCTTTTTAGAGGCACTATTCGGACTATTCGTAAGTAAGTACGGGTAAACCAGCAGTAAACCGCGTCTCTTTCCAAACCAGTCAAGGCTAAATATTTTCATTTTAAAGCAATTAACTCCATGTACTAAGTGTCTGGATAAGGGATACTGGAATCTTAACCAACGGTTAAATTTCCTGCCATTTCTCAGCTGACATTACATTTCGTGCGACTTACATTCACGCTGTCGCGTAATGGCCTTAACCGCTGATTTCAGCAGTGACCTCCCGGCTCATATTTTTAGGACAGATCGAGGGGTGAAATTCTTGGTTTTCAGTCACGCAAGTAAAAAAATAAAATCATCAACCGTTCGATAGATAAAGTCAAGGAATTGACATATTGTAGAATAGTAATAAATAAACAACATGCGTAAGTCTCAGGGCTGTGTGGTATCCCGTACTCGAGTTATGAGGCAAAATGTACCACTCAAAATTATAGAGTTTAGTATGGAAACGCCATGTTAGTGTTCCTCTGAGGGGCACAAATATGGCGGCCGGAAACGAGTGAAAACACCTGGAATTTACTTTTGCTTTCTCAAAGGCTTTCTTCTCCGTTTTGAGCTTGCAAACATTCACATAGACGCTTCTCTTATCATGTTGGCTTTTCAGACCTAAAAAAATACGCGGGGAATCAATGTTTTTATGTACGGGACATGTTTGTGAGCAGACATGTTTATGTCACACACTGTAATAAAATCTAAAATTTAAATTGCTCTATTTTCAAAACAAAACAAGCAACCGAGCTGAAAAGATGCAAGCCGATACATTTCTAAAATGTCTTTTACGTGATGAAGCTAAAAATGCAAAAGTTTGTTTAATTTTGGATTTTAGTTTTTTGTGACGTCATGTGAAAACCAAGAATACAAACATGTTTATGGTCAAATGAACGCCGCTGGCTGAAGGTATTGCCAAAACGAGCAATGGCGGACAAAATCCACGAAAAAAGCTATCGAACGATGCCTTTTGAGGGACATTTGAGGCACATTTGGCCGAGATATCGCTTGTTGAAAGGCAAGTTATGATGGTCAGGAATGCTTCTCCTTTTCTAACTTCATATATCCGTGTTTTCATTGTCAAAGTGGACGCGGTTAATCGTGTTAAATCTCCCTGAAAATCGCTGTGTATGTGGGACTCGATGCCAACTTTAAGGAATGAACTTGGAAAAATCGACCACTTGAAAAGAAACTCGCCCAGCTGTTGTGGAGGACTGCTACTTCAACAACTTCCCACAGAAAATAGAAGGGCAATAAGAGCGAGAGAACGGCTCAAAACATGCTTAAAATGGACGGTGTTACCGAACTGGTGAATATATGCATTTTACATAGTGGAATTGAGGATGTTTTCACCTGGTCGTTTCCAACTTGGAAAGTTATACAGGTACGCTAGAAGTTATCATAAGCTCAAATATTAGATTTTACCTCAGACATTTCTTTATAAACGAAATCGCCATGTTTGTTTCGGTAATACGAGATAGCCGCTGCCGTTCCGCGGGCGCGATGTCCGGGATTTTAGGCCATGTTCTAAGCATAAGTGAAGATTTGACAGATCTCAGTTAACTTTTCTTTCTAATTTTACTAATTTTACACTATTGACGTTGTTAGGAAGTCGGAACTTAACTTAATTAGTATCAAAGACCTCTAGAAGCTTTTCGAAGAACGAATGAGTATTTTGCATATCTTCTGAGAATCGTCAAACAAAACAAGATACATTCCGACAATTGCACTAAATTCACTCAATGCCATGACCTTTCGTCACGAAGCTTTCAAAGAATGCCCTTTACACCTTATTGACTCCAATTAAGCAAAGTGGTTTTTGTTTTTTAATACTTCGCGGGCTTGTGTAATGCTTCTACGTGTGAGCAGGCTTGTGTGAGAGTTTGATATTTCAAACGGTCTTTTATGTTGTTCAATTACAGTCTAAACTCTATAGAGTGTCCCAGCTGCCCTAGCCCCTTACCACCTCTTTGACGTACGGTAAAAAAAGGCCACGTAACCTGATAAGTGCCGCATATCATCAGGTCGTACGGTATCATTTGACGAAAGGGAAAATAAACTGTCTGCAGTGTTAAAAGCGAACAAAGTGCAAACTGATGTACTTCCCAACCACCACCCCCCCTCCTCCCCTCCCCACCCAAGAAAAAGCTGTTGTCCTATTACAACCGACTTCCCTATAACCGCCACTTCTCTACAACTGTCACCTACCTCTCGCCCCAAGGTAGCAGTCAGTAGGGAGGTACGATTAAAAATAAAACACAAACAGCGGAGATAAACATGGTAAACCAACGCATTTTATATAGACTTGACGTTTCGTATGCTAGGCAACATACATTTTCAAAAGTGACCGTTACAATTTTTGAAAACTGTTTATATACTTTTAATACAGGGGTCTGGAACCGAGATTAAGAAAAACTATCTTAACAGTAAATATGTAAAAGGATACACCTTATTAATAAAGCAACAACTTCTCACTACTAATGTTTACATTAAAGGCTGGCTTAAGCTCTTGGATAAGTAAGGTTTCCTTAATTTTGCAATGATAATCGGTTTTGCCCGACGCTAAAATGTCAAAATGATCCCACTTGATGTTGTGTCCAGTGGTTTTAACGTGATCAGCAATAGCTGATGCGTGGTCACAACAGCATCAAATTCACTATTGAATTCGAACAGAGCAACGAAATTCCATTTTTAGACATTCTTGTCAAACGCTGTCAGAACAACACCTTCAAGACATCCATTTACCGGAAGAAGACATTCACTGGCCTCTACACCAAATGGGTTTCGTTCACACCGCGCAAATACAAAATTAATCTCATTCGTACGCTCACTTATCGTTGTTATCGAATTTGCTCCACGCCTTCTTTATTGCAATCTGTTCTTAATGATCTCCGGAAACTTCTTCTACAAAATGGTTACCCTCAAGGTATAATTACCTACAACATTAACGATGTTTTGAACAGAAACAGAAACAAGCCCAACAGCCCTGTCTTGACAGTTCCTAAGAAAGATATAATCATCCTGTTACCTTACTTAGGTCTACAGAGCAACCAAATCGCTAAACGCCTGAGATCCTGTGTTTACAATTTCTACTCCTGCGTCAACCTTAAGACAGTTTTTCAGAACACTCTCCGCATCAAGTCTTTCTTTCCTTACAAGGACCGCTTAAACCGCTCTCAGAAGTCTAAAGTCATTTATAAGGCCGGTTGCTGGGACTGCACTGATTTTTACATCGGTAAGACAAAAAGAAGAGTTCATGACAGGAAAACTGAACATTTCAAGGTTTGACAAGAATGTCTAAAAATGGAATTTCGTTGCTCTGTTCGAATTCAATAGTGAATTTGATGCTGTTGTGACCACGCATCAGCTATTGCTGATCACGTTAAAACCACTGGACACAACATCAAGTGGGATCATTTTGACATTTTAGCGTCGGGCAAAACCGATTATCATTGCAAAATTAAGGAAACCTTATTTATCCAAGAGCTTAAGCCAGCCTTTAATGTAAACATTAGTAGTGAGAAGTTGTTGCTTTATTAATAAGGTGTATCCTTTTACATATTTACTGTTAAGATAGTTTTTCTTAATCTCGGTTCCAGACCCCTGTATTAAAAGTATATAAACAGTTTTCAAAAATTGTAACGGTCACTTTTGAAAATGTATGTTGCCTAGCATACGAAACGTCAAGTCTATATAAAATGCGTTGGTTTACCATGTTTATCTCCGCTGTTTGTGTTTTATTTTTAATCAAGCTACGATGGCCTAACAACAAGGGAGGTACGACTGTAGTAATATTAGCGTCTTTTTTTTCATCCTCATCTGAAGTGAACTGTCTTGTAATTCCCGTGTTGCATTGTGTGAATACAACCTTTATGAGTTGTGAGACCTTTAGCGTCTTTTTTATTGTACAATTGACTGTCTTTTTCTTGTACTAACGTATTGTAGGATTGTCAGCTTGTTATTTTGACGTTAATAAAAGACTATAAAAAAATAGATCACCTAAGTCTTTCACACTTCTTTATTTCTTTAGTTGATTAATTTAGACACGAACAAAACCATTTTAGATATATTGGATATTTTGTACGAGTCCTATTAGTTATCTTTGTATGTTACGTGCTAGGGAAAGACCGACTGTAGATATAACTGTATTGTACATTTTTTTTCTTGTATAGAATGTGGTGTCGTGGTGAACAATTCGCTCTCAAGCCCTGGCTATCCATTCTATTACCACCCCAATAAGCATTGTACGTACTGGGTTCCAGTCCCAGAGGGCACGTCACTGATGATTGACTTTGAATTTGATTTGGAGAATTACATCTCATGCGGGTAATTATAACTAAGGGTAACTATAAAGTTAACGTGAAATATGCTCTACAGATGTTATTCATCCGGGGCCGGTTGTTAGACAGCCGATAAAACTTTATCCAAGATTAAAAAGTATACATCTCTCACACGTTGAAAATGTCCTTTACAGCTGATTTTATGCGAAGAGTAAAAACAGAATAACTGAGCCAAAACTGATGAGGGACAAAATTTTATTAATTTACGATAAAAATCCACAAGAATACGTAATTACGCTAGTATCTAATGTTCACTTTGTTAATTCCTGCTTTCGAGCTTACAAGTGCTTTGAACAACCGGGTGCCTAATGCACAAATTCCAGGGCTGAACATTCTGGAATCACACCTTATGTTCACTGAACACGTAGCGTGAGTAACCAACGATTGAAACTTAAATCAATGAAAAAAAAAAAAAATAGAAAACAAACAACAACAACAACAAAAGCCCACTCCCACACAATGCACAGATTTGAAAATACCAGTCTTCATCTTTCGTATTGGATCCTTTAGGGATCTGATGCAATGTACCATAACTTACCAGTAGCCTCGCAGTTTGCCGAACAACCTAACTCATAGAAATTAGAAAATCACCATTTATAAATGGTCTTCGAAAAGTACCGTCACTGATAAAATTCTGAAGATACGAATGATCATAGCAGTTATGAACACCACTTCAGTGTTCGTCGCTCATGGGTATATTGTGAGCCAACAAAATGACCAGCTCCCAGTTGGCTTGTTAGCTCAGTTGGTAGAGCACTGCACCGGTATCGCAGAGGTCATGGGTTCGAATCCCGTACAAGCCTGATTGTTTTTTAGTCTTTGTTTTCACTACTGCTCAAGTGGTGTCCATAACTGCGATGATCATTCAAATCTTCATTCTTTAATCCGCCCGCAGTTCAAATATATGATTTTCATATATTCATTGTCACATGATAAAATCTGTTCGGCAGGTTCCAGTTACTATTGAGAATAAATAGCCCTTCATAGCCTACCGTTGAAATGTTGTCTTATTGCTATTTAATTGTTTAGTTGAGACTTTACTGCTGCAATAGTCTTTGGTTTGTCGATCGGTTGTGTGTTCTCGACAGGCAGTTTGGATAGTGCTCATTCCCAAGGTTCATCCCAGTGCAGTAAAGGGTCTAATTAGAGATGAGTCAGGGAAAAATTAAAAGGAAAAGTTTCTCTTTTATATATACTTTGCCATCAAAAATCCTTTTAGCATCAAGAGATCGGTGGCCTTACACAATACCTCTAAATTATCCACTGACCGGCCCCTCGTCCCCTGATCTTGAGGAGTACGTGAAAACTGTAATATACGTGCTCCAGATATAAAAAATGTCTAACTTGGTCTTGTTTTGTTAACCCATTTAACGTATTTAACACAAATATTTTCTTCACAGCAATGATTATTTGAAGATTACTGATGAGAAGGGCCAGTCAGTAGGTGTGTACTGTGGTACAAAGACTGAGGAAACTGTTGAAGTTGCTGGAGAGTATGCAGTGATAATATTCCACTCTGATGGGTATAGAGAAGGAAAAGGATTTCGGATGCTTTTCCGTATCAAGGGCAGCGGATCGAGTTCAACAACAATAGGTAGGACAAATGACAGGTAGTAAATAAATTGATGTGGCTGTACTTTTCTTTTTGAAGCAAAAGCTTTTTCATAAAGAGATCCATAAAATTTGCAAGGAATAGTTGTTGCTATCAGTAATAATTAATCGAGGAAAGCTTCAAACCTTCGGTGACGGCAAAAAGAACTAATTTTTCTTGCGCAAGCAGGCTTAGATAGCAGAATATCTGTTACCAATATAGTTGCGAGTCCGGCATCTCCAATGCATAAAATGTGCCAACTGAGTCTTAAATGACTTCTGGCTGAGTCCAACTGGTATAGCTGTTTGGTCTACGTATACCAGAAAAGATATATTCAAACTAAGCGCTCCTCGTGAAAGATTCCTCCCTCGTAACTGACGACGCATCTTGTTGTACTCGGTGGATTGGAGAAGCTTTGCTCCCTTCAAAGATCGTGACTCGGTTGATACAGTTTAAAAACCATCTTCTGAAAAACTTATATCACACATGACCATGCACATGGATCATGATGTTGATGTCACACTAGGTTGAGGAAAATCCAAAAATAATGAAGAATTCACTTTGTCCCGGTTATAACAGATATTGCAGACTAATGTGAAAACACTTAGGCACTGATATCTCCGATCATCTGGGATGGTCGAGGATAAATCGGAAAAACTGGAAGTGTTTCTTTACAGGAAACGTATTGGAAAATAGAACACCTCACTCCAAGAGTACGGAAAACTGCATCCTATCATCCTTCAACACTTCCGGACTTAAATGCAGCCCAGAATTTTATGTTTTGGCTAGAATTTGGGTTGTTAGTTTTTTCATAAGCAGGTCTCGGCAAACGCATAAAGCGTCTAGGAAATACAGTAAAATACTGTAGTTGTACATGTAGCAAAAGACTTTTCTCGCTGAGACTTATAGAAGACTTTGGTCCTGGAATACTTGTTTAGTTAAACCCTATTCTGCCGAGCTTGTTTTGTTTCTTTGATTGTTTTCTCTCTTTATTTTTGAGGAGGCATTTCGCGCAACCCACCCACCTCATGCAGCTTTAAACCTAGAAAATTAATCCGATTAAAGCTTTGAAAGTTAAACCCCGCAGGTATAAATCCACTCCAAAACTGTCTTCCAGGAATTACGTCATCGTTTCCGTAACGCCGCCATCTGATCTGGCATTTCCGATTTTCCATAATCTCTCAATGAAACCTTATCAAACTGAAAGTCATATCAACAGTGGTATTGGAGAAAAGCAAATGAATTATGTACAAATTCAAATATCGCGAAAAAGAAACTCAATTCTTTTGTTAAAAATAATAAAATAGCATTGCTGCGAAATTGTATTCGTCGAAGCGATGAAAGTACTACTCAGCATCATTTTTTAACAGGAAAAAGGCTCATTTGCATATGCTCTCAACACACCAATTTGCATATGCGACTACAAAACCAGACTAAAAACTAGTTTTGTAGTCGCATATATACAAACTGGTGTGTTAAGAGTATATGCAAATGAGGCTTTTTCCTGTTAAAAATGATAATAAAATAGCAAATTTAAAAAAAGGCAGTCAAAATCCGGTTGCCGTGGAGACATCCTGACGGAAACACTCAAATATAACACAATGCTGTTACTAGATACGTTTTAGTTGAACACGTTTCATTTGGTGCTGTCTCCTCAAATATTAAAGCAAAATGGTGAAAATACCCCAGCTTGGTAGTCTGTTGAAATTAAGGGGTATGACGCATGGCATTTTATTTATTTGGGATTGCGTATAAGCGATTAATTAAAGTACATGCGCCAACTACAGTCCAACCTCCCTTTGCGACTACCTTTTGCAAGCGACTGCCTTCCGTAAACAACCGCGTTTCCAAAATACCAAACTTTCCCTGTCAAATGGTTGTAATTGGGACCTCTGGAAGGCGACGGCCTCTCCTAAGCGACCGCGGCCACTTTTGTAGCTGACGGTTTGAAAATGTCTATTGTTTTTAACTTTCCGTAATCGACCACTTGTCGCTTAATCCTCCTCTCCAGAGGCGCAAATATTGTTAGCCGTCCCATTTTCGCGCTCTTGGCCAACACCAGAGGCGTAAATGTCACAAATGGGATATGTTTCTCGATATAGAAACACGTTCGCTTACTGAAACAAACAAGCAGATTGAATTTGTCATAAGGAGAAAAATACTTTTATATCGATAATAAGTGCTTGACTCTATCAAATAATCAAGTTTGTTGTCGTGAAAGAAACCACCTAAAAGCCTTATAACTATTAGTAAACTTAATATATTACGCCGACAATTGGTCAACAGCCAAAACATACACGAAATCGAAGCGACATATAGATCAGTCCCCGGTTGTTCAAGCAACGGATAAGTCGCTGTTAGGCGGATAAAAATTTATCCACTTGCGGCATTCCGGAAACGTGTAACGCACTTTCACAGCTTCTGAATATTCAGTGCTAATTACCATATTTGGAAACCTCTCGCTCCAGTCAGGCTTTGCCGCGAGTAAAGAGTAGTCGCAGAGGTTTCTGCCAGTTGTTCTCAATAACCTTTTGCACCTCCTCAAATTTCTCCACCTCCGTTTTTCCTCCGAGTGTTTCACCGAACTTTTTCACTCTATTTTTGGACAGCTTTTTTGGACTTTTCTGTTTTCCTTTTCGTCTCACCGACGTGTCCGCCAGTTTTAATTTCTCGCGGGAACATTGGTGGTATTGCGTCACGGTGTTCTTGCGAACTTATTGGTTGAATGTTTCTCTTGATGTTCCAAATATGGTACTAAGGAAATTGAATATTCGGAAGCTTGTTTCCAAGCACACAAAGGGCAGTTACACGTTTCAACCCTTATGGGTTTCTGATTGTAGGCACTAAATACAAGATTTCAAATTTTGTTTTAAACTGTGGAGATAACATTTAAGTGTACAAAAGATGGATATCGTCATCACCTATTTTCGCATTTACATTTCCCGGACGTAGCCATTTTGGATTTGATGACGTGTAATGGTTGCCCTATTGTTTAACAAAGGATTTTCTGCTTCATTTGCTTCCTGACAATAGCTGCAACCATTGCAAGTCATCAAATCCGAAATGGCCGCCCCCGGGAAATTTGAAAGCGAAAATAGGCGATAATGATATCGATGTTTTTGTACACTTAAATGTTATATCCACGTTTCAAAACAAAATTTGGAAGCTAGTAATTATTTCCAACAATTAAGTGTGAATTATTCACTTTTTCCATCTCTTTCACTTTAATGTCAAAGGAGTCCTCCTATAAAAGAGTAAAAAGTCTCTTTTATGGCTTAAGCTTGCAATTTGACGAACGGAGGAGATGGGGTTCCACAGTAATTTCCTTTTCTTCGTAAGGAAGCGGTGTTTATTCCACCAAAACAATCCGTGGGAGATCGAGGGCAAATCCTTTTTTTGTCGTGAAATTTGGTTTTCACATTCACTTAATATTATCGGCGCGTTAGCAATGTACACCGACAGAGGGAGCACCTTCAAGTGAGTAAACTTTCCGACTTTGAAAGTTATACCTCTTAAAGCTGTAAAGATGCAAAGGAACAGTCACATACGTTTATTTTGTATACATTTTGTGAATCAAACTCTATTATTGCTCGTCGCGTTTGGAACAGGGCTATTATGATAGTGATGCATGTACAGTTAATGTATGGGGCTATGTAGAAATCTTTCCAGAAATCAAACCCGAAAGCCGCTCGATAATCTAACGCCGACGTGCGCGAAGGTCTTGTCAGAAATTTGACCTTCACCGCCACTGTCTGTACTGAATAAACCCGAATCTTTGCTGTTTTCAAGGGCATGACTCCCAAACTTGGCTGCCTCACTACATTTCAGGGTGCTTTCTTCAGCAATAGCGATAATAGGTACAAGAAGCGCTGATAAATTCCCGAGCCGGCCGTCGAGTTTTCCTGCAAAACTTTCACTGATGCAAACAGAAGGTAACATGACGACAGACTATATTTAGCAATTTTGAAGAGCCATTTCCCCACCTTAAATTCGCTCAAACATAGACAACAAAGAAAATTTCATGTCGCTTTCAATTGCATCGGTGCATTTATAATATGCGCTTGCGCAGACGATATTTTGCCCTCGATCCCACGCAGAGTCGCCTGAAGGGACAGAAAGCTCTGTTTGAATAATCGAACCGGTCAAATATAACGTCAAAAATCAGTATGCAAAACAACTCCGAAATACTTTAACAATACCTAACTATTAAGCTAAGATGTTAAAGTTTTTAATTCCGGAGATGCATTTAGGTCTTTTAAAGCGGTATACGAATGACACAATAAATGGTGTCAAATCTACGCTCCATTTGAGTTAGCCATATTAATGGGCGTGGCCGTGTAATTCAATATCAAAAGGTGAAGGTTGTGGGATGTGGTTTGGAGTGACCAGAATACCTCAGAAATCAATGTGTCTAGTTAAGCTGAAAGCCACTCATTGGGAACAAAGGCCACTTGGTAGCGGGCGTTACCCATTAAATCTACCAAATAATTAGCAGCCATGGACAGCTGTTTTGGTAGACTTAACCACAGGCTTCCCAAGCTCAAAATTCGACTCTGCATTAGCTTGTTTATATAGAGAATTGTATGGGAAAGTCGTCGGTTTGTAAAAAAAAATGTGTAAATAACTATCTAATCAGAAATAAAGTTTTCCTACCTCAAATGTGTCGCGTACTTGTCCCTTGTGCCGATTTTGAAGCCATTCTAAATTTGCTTGATAGTTGTGAACTCTGTAAAGGTTACAAACCAGCTGCAACCCTAGTGTGACACTTGATTCGCCACAAAATGTACCTTTCCGTCCGGTGGAGGGTCGTGTTGTCAGCGCGTGACTTAATTCAAATGGACCAATCAGAAACCAGCTACTTGACCTTGCGTTAACGGCCGTTGTCGCGAGGTCGGTCACAAGCATATCAGGAAAGCCGAAGAGGCGAACTTCAAGCCAAATTTTTCGTTCTTCACGAGTCTTTTGACCGTCGAAGCACATGTAGATGCAGTGAAATTTATTGGGCTTTATGGAACTGTTGGTTTTATTGCGATTCGGGACTTTTCCTTTCGAGGAGAGAGCGATTTGTGGAGTGACGTCTAGCCAGCGATTGATGCGATCGATGGAGTGGTCTGCCTTCTCCTTCTTTTAGAAGGAGAGACAACGATTTCGAAAAACTTCACTAAACGGCGTCAGAATGGCTTCAAAATCGGCACAAGAGACAAGTACGCGACACATTTGAGGTAGGAAAACTTTATTTCTGATTAGATAGTTATTTACACATTTTTTTTTTTTACAAACCGGCGACTTTCCCATACAATTCTCTATATAAACAAGCTGATGCAGAGTCGAATTTTGAGCTTGGGAAGCCTGTGACTTAACGGGCAACGCCCGCTACCACGTGGCCTTAGTACCCAATAGCTAGTTCCCCATGAATGGCTTTCAGCTTACCTAGAAACATTGATTTGTGAAGTATTTAAGCCACATCCCACAAGCTGCACATTTTCATTGCTTGTTTTATTCACGTGGGTACATGAGCGGCCGGGGTATTAGCTATGCCATGCTGTTGAGGCCTAACAAGGCCGAAACAGCTGTCCATGGCTGCTATTGCTCAGACTCAAACTTTAATTGGTAGATTTAAGGGATAATGGCCCTCCAAGTGGTCTTAGTGTCCAATGAGTGGCTTTTAGCTCACCTAGACACATTAATTTGGGAAGTATTCTTCTAATTCAGTGTGAGATTATTTGTACGGGAGACTTTAATATGTTCATCAAGCCTACCCTGCTACAGAAGTGAAATTTCGAGAAGGAAAAAGATAAATAATACAAGATTTTTCAGCTTGAATCACTGGGGTCCTTCATCCTTCAGTAGACGACAGAGCTTTAAAGCAGATTCAAAAACGAAAAAGCTTAGTATTGAGGTTGATGCATTGCAAGGGAAATTAACTGTCACTGTGAAAGCTTAAGATATAGGGCGAGCTCATTTACAGAATTTCTAATACAACTGCTGTTTATCGTTAAAAAAAATTTAACCGCACGCAGCCTCGTGCATTAATCCCACTTGGTATACAAGTTGCATTCGATAAAATAGCTTTTTATAAGTCAGAGCTTTTTCCGGCAGTCTCTAAAATAATTCTGGGCTCTTTAGGGGTGCAGTTGGGTCTATTTATCTATCTTCCAGGTTCCCGTCTTCCGTCGTAAGAAAAACGTGACTGATTTTCACCATGGCAACGGACCGGATAGTGGTTTACCGGTGGAAAGTTATTCATCGCCCTATTCAGCCTTGTGCACTGGGACATTTTATCCACTGGACAACTATCCAGTGGATAACATTTTTATCCGGTGGATAGGCTTAGCCAGTGGCAAATGTTTTCCGCTCTTTGATCAACAGGGGCGCATTTCAGCGATGTTATCAACGTCTTTTTGTCTCCAAAATTCAGAGTACAGATGCCGGAGTACATTTCTGCTATTGCCTCTTGCTAATAACTCAAAGTGTCGACCTCCTGAGGCCTGACTCGTCAGCGATCACCTCCCGTAAGCGAATGCCTACGCAAAAGCATGAATTCCCTGCTTTCCACTGATCTCCAAACTGCGACCAATAAAATAGCAAATAATTCCAGGTTTGATAATGTACATGTTTAGGCATATTAGTGGGGCAAAGTCTAAAGCCTGCTGTGGAACCATACCTCTGACGACGAACTGACAAACTTTTGTACTTCTTGTAAAGAGAAGCCAGACTCAGAGACGCTTCTGTCAGTTGTGGATACGCAGTCAGGTACACGCAGTGCAAGTGAGCTCAGTTCATCTTGGTCAACACTTCCCAGTTTGTACGAGCTCTCGAAACAAATTGAAGTCAAGTCTGCAAATAAGGATTACTTTCCATGCAAGGGACCACAAGAGGCCATAATAAGATGCGGCAATAAGAGAGTCTCTCCAGAAATCCCTTTGGATTCAATCTGTGCTTTCCAGTTAAATATAAAGAATTTTCTTTTAGTTCTCTGGGAGATTATACTGCATATTTGACGGAATTCGTGAAGTCACAAGCCTGTGAATGATTTGTATTTCTACAGTCTTAATGTTTGTATGGCAGGGGCCCAAATTTCCATTATACTGTTCAAAGCTAAAAAGCCAAAATCCGTAAATGCTGCCATAGTTCTGCACACGGGTAGGTACATTTCATTGACCCCCAGTCCATGGACTACCATGATGGACTGCTAAATGGACTACCAAACTGAACTACCCTCAATTACCTACCTTGAAAAAAAATTACTAAAGCTTGGTTGTTTTGACTCGATTGAGCGCAATCTCTGCCATCTTGTTGTTGTTGTTGTTGTTTTTTTTTAATGCTGCTGGCCAGCTGTTCCGCAGGCGCATTCATTCGTCGCGCGTGATGGCTGACACGCTGGATGGCTGGTCGGAGACAGGCTACCAGCTCATATATCTGCTGTACCTTATATGGTCAATGAACCCGCCAGCAAATAAACGAAGCTGATTAAAACTAGCGGCAATTAACCGGCAAACATTACAAATCGTCTCACAGCGGAATTAACGAGTAGAAATTCCGAAACTGGAACCGAAATAAAAATGAAATTCATGGCTGAGAATGTTAGAACGACAAAGACCAGTGCTGGCATCGTGGGTTTAACAAATTTTGTTGCAGCGCAGAGAAAGTTTTCCGAGCTGCTGATGTTCAGCTTATAACAAAACACACTTCCATGTACTCAAATACCGCAATAGTTAAATAACTTATCTAAAGGAAATGTTAAAAAAATGTTTCAACAACAAATATCGACGTCGCAAGTCTGTAGATATGGTCATGGGCCAGTGGCCCTCGTAGAATAATTGTTAAATATTCATGCAAAACAAAAACATCAATCATGAGCTGTTATTACATTGTTCGAAAAAGCTTTATTTTGTTATAAGAGCTCTCTGTAGATATAATGGTAGGCTTTATTATTATTATTTTTTTTATAACAGTTCGTCATTCTGAAGAACTTGTTATGTTTTCACATTGGTAGTTAGTCTCTGTGGAGGAAAGAGGAGAGGAAGAGGGGAATCGGGCGCCTTCATGAAACTAGTGGAGGGAATGCACATCTTCTCTCCCCTTTCTAACGTCTGGATAATCAGAATTTGCTTTTTGTTTTGCAACATGCTCAAGTAATTTAGGAAGGTTTCTCTGTCGTATTAGTGCAGAGATTTGTTATTTTATTTTATTTTCGTCATTATTATGTTCATTTATAACAAGAGCAATCAGAAACGACAGCGATAAACACGGTATATTAACAAGGCAATGCTATAAAACTGTATTCTTTATCATGTTTCTCACCGCTGTTTGTGTTTTGTACATTATCCTAACAGGCACGTGTTTGTGTATTAACTGTTCAATGCTTTGATCATGAGATGTTTTATTTTTTATCTTTTTTTAGTTTCCCCGAAGGTAGTTTTGCCGTGGACAGGTTCTTTGATTGCGTTCCCGGTGGGATACAAACTTTGGTGTTCAGCCACTGGAATTCCTCCTATAAACATAACATTAATAAGGGACTCAGCAGTTGTGGCAAATGGGAAAAACTATGCAAGCATTCAAATAAGCGAGGACGGTATCTACAAATGCCTGGCAAGTAGCAAGGATGGAACTGACGAGAGAGTAATTCAACTGATCTTTAATGGTGAGGAAACCAAGATTGCGTCTAGCTTTGGTCTTTTACTTTAACTGTTTAACATGTCTGTTATTTATATTTATTATTCATTTTTGTTTAAAGTTTTAGATTTCCCGGTCGCTTTTTCAAGTTCTTTTGTTTTAACAAATAATTCAGTGAAAAGTAATTAACTGCCTTGTAGGTCTTGTTTGTGTTTCAGTTATCGTGTTTTGTTGAAATGTTGTTCAATTAAAGAAATTTCTGGTTTGAGAATTAATTATTCTAAAACAACCTAATTTCCAGGGCTTTAAAGCCCTGGGAAAGAGGTTGATTCGGAACGGATCAAGATTAGATTATTGCAAGAAAGTGATACCAGGCCACGAGAATGGAGACGTTACATTGATGACATCATCGACATCATCTCTATATGGGAGAGCGATAGAAATGACGTGGATCGCTTTATTGAACAATCTAACAGATTCTACCCCTTTATTAAATGTCAGAGAACGAAATAACTTCCCTGGTGTTCAAATGAGAAAGATTCGACAACAATTCCAACCCAGACATTGAAGCTCACTTCAAGCCGACTGAATAAAATTCAGAATTAAAAAAATGTATATCAGTGATCATTTTATATGATTACTTCATAAGACAAATATTTAATGTGGGCAGGATTATGCCATTCTATACAACTTCTTGTAATGTAAGTACGTGTAAACCAGCAGTAGATCCTCCCCCCCCCCCCCCCCCTTCCCTTTCCAAACCAGTAGTGGCCAAATCTTCGATGTAACTAAAACGAAATCGAAAATGCTTTTCATTGTAAAGTAACTAATTATGTTCTAAGTGTTTGGATGGGGGATTCTGGAATAAACTCAGCTATGGGTTAAATTTTCTGCTATTTCTCAGTCATAAGATTGGCCCCACTGTGCAGCCAGTTTTTGTCAGTAGAAAGTTGGAGCAAGACTTTAGGCCTAAGGAAGCCAAGCCGTCTATTGTCAATCAGCAATGCGTTGTTTATCATTTTTCATGTGATCTGTGCGAAACAGATTATGTCGGTTACACAACCCGACACCTTTTCCAACGCTTTGCTGAACACAAATATTCGGTAATTGGCAAACATCTTGCTGAAGCGCACGGTGGCAGGAATCTTTTGAATAAAAGCCTTTTCAAGATCGTTGAGAAATGTCAAAGCAAGTTTGATTGTTTAGTGTTTGAGACGCTTTTCATCAAGAAACTCAACCCTAATCTCAACGTGCAAAACGGACTCCATACGTGCTAAACTTTTTGTCTAGCTAAAGATATTTATTTCTGTTACACTTCTTAATCAACTATTGTTCTTTTAGTATTTATACGCCCAAAAATTTTATCATTTTTTGACTTGATAATGGCGTCAAGTTAATGTAGAAACGTCGTCGACTTACCTTTTTACCTTTTTTTATCTTTTTATCATGTTTTTTAGAAATATCTTATCGCAATTTTTTATAGTGAAATGCTTTTCAAAGTCACTTCTTTTTCATTTCTCAGCTGGCAGTTAAAACTTTGAAAATTTGGTTTATCAACGGAGTTGATAATGTAAATTGACCACCGTACAGGGATTCGATTAGCTGACTTCTCCGATTAGCTGACTTCTCCGACGAAGGGCTAACGCTCGAAACGTCAGCTAATCGAATCCCTGTACGGTGGTCAATTTACATTATCAACTCCGTTGATAAACCAAATTTTCGTGTCTCACTTCCCCGACGCAGCACCACAGTTTCTTTAGAAACTAATCTCCTCTATTCATTTGTAGTTAAAACTTTGGCCGATTCTCAGCATCAGTAAAAATTTGACAGATTTCACTTAAGTTGTCTTTAAATTTTACTAATTTTACATGAGGTCGGAGCTTAAATCAATTAGTTCCAAAGACGTCCCTCTAGAAGCTTTTCGAAGCTCTTCTAGAAGCTTTGTGGGTGTTATCCACATATCCGAGAATCGCCAAAGAATACGAGATACATGCGCACAATTTCATTGAATTCACTCAATACCATGGCCTTTCGGCACGAAGATTTCAAAGCGTTCTTGCGATAGACTGAATTGTCGTGTGGGTTTTGTTTCGCCGATAGGCCTGTCGGTGAGATAAGGGACGGACCATTGAAGGGAGAAAGCCGGGGGGAGGGGAGCGTTGGGGGAAATGCAAAAAAACAATCCA
Source organism: Pachyseris speciosa (assembly GCA_016490735.1). Classification (NCBI taxonomy): domain Eukaryota; kingdom Metazoa; phylum Cnidaria; class Anthozoa; order Scleractinia; family Pachyseridae; genus Pachyseris; species Pachyseris speciosa. Next base: position 691,907 of record JAEMWC010000297.1, read on the forward strand.
TGCAAGGGAAGGTAGCTGACTGAAAAAAAATCATGCAAAGAAGAAGCGAATAAAAAAAATTCCTGCAGAGTGAATTGCACTGTCGAGCTGACAAACTGTACCTGCCTGAAGGGCAGATTGGCAGCCACTTTATACCGCAGTAGTGTTAGTCCTGGTAGAATCCCCATTTCTCTATAATTAAGAAAAGGGACATATTCCTCTTTCCAGTGTGATACATTTTGTGCGAAGCAACCTCATCATGGATTCTGGTTGCAAACAGCCATCCTGCTTGACTGGTTTGCACTTTAAAGCAAGCGCATACCGAGTTTTGAAAGCCTCGACATCATCACAGGAAAGAGTTTACAACTGTAATGTATAAATGAAGATTGTGGACACAGATACGCACACACATACTGAACTGTAACAAAACTGGTATGGTTCTGCTATGGTTTTTGGTTATTTATTTTGCAATTTTCAATTGCTTGTATCATTTATAGTCAGCAGTTCAATGTATCACTGAAAGCTTTTTATTTGACCATTTCTGTATCCTTTAATGTTAAATATACATAAACCGGAAACTCCAAGCACAGGAGAAACTAGTGTGTAAAAAGCAAAACTTCTGAACAGCAAACTGAGTGTGCCTTGCGTTTGGGACCTGAAGAATATCCTCAACTTTCCTTCCTTTTTCTTCATACATGTAAAACCCACAGTCATCATCATTGCATGAAAAGACAACTGTCATGTATTAAAAAGTGTTTATTATATAAATACTGAGATTTACTCACAGAAATGACAGTGACAAAAAAATCGTTTTGTTTTTAGTCTGATAGCCAATCAGCGACGCTAACAATGAAAGTTCATTAGTGAAAAATCATCGTTCGCGGCGTTCGCGGCTGATTGGATGAACGGTGTTTTTCACAAGCGAAAAGTGATCGTTCGAGAAACTAAGTCACCCTCGGCGCGAAAACTTGCAAGCCGCCCTTTTATTTTCAAGATGTCGGAAAGGTTTCCGCACGCCGATTCAGTTGACAATTTTATCGCTGAAGAAGAGAACAAAGCCACCTTGCAAAAAACACAACGAGATGTAAAACTTTTAGAAGCCTAAGTTCATAAACCAAGAATGAAATTAGAAACGTTGAAGACATTCCAGCAACGGAGTTGAAAGAATACTTGTGTGATTTTATCATTTCGGTCGAAACCAAAGACGACAAAGACTACGAGCCTTCTTCGCTCCGAAGTCTATTGGCAAGTTTTGAACGACATTTGAAGAGGAAGAACTACTCTGCCAGTATCACGAATGACCTCGTATTTGAGAAGACAAGAAAAGTCCCCCTATCCAAACTGAAAGAGTTAAAGAAAAAGGAAAGGAAAACCGAAGCGAAGGTTGCCAACTGAAGCGTTCCACGATGGACAAGACTGAGGCCATTGGAGGACAGTGATCACGAGATGGCTTGACTTAAAATAAGTAGCTTTTATATTTTTCTTGTTTAATAATTTGGATAAAATTTTGAAAAGAAAATGTAGACACTTTTACGTCTTTGAGTGAATAAACTCATTTCATCGTGTACAAATTTGAAAACATGTTTGAAAGAAGATGTTGAACCTTTAGTCTATGGGGCCGACCAGATTTTCTTACCACTTAAAGGTAGAAATAGTGACATGTACCAATTTAAAGACTAACTCAAGTTGATTTAGAATTTTGATGATAGCAATTTTGAACGGGCAGCTTTATTATAATTTCTTGAATTTAAAAAAGTGGAAAATAGCGTCGTATATGAAAACCACACCTTACAGAGAAAAAAAAGTGCCAGATCTAGAGAAGAAAGGATAACCATTGAACGCCTACTAAAACAAATAAAAAGATGAAATATGTTTTCTTTTATTCGATGCTACCAATAAAGAATAAAAACCACTTTAAAAAATTGTTTTTGTAGCGATTGTGCTGCTTGAGCTCCTATCCTGTCAGTGTAAGAGAGTCTGCCAGTTGCCGAGCTGTACCTGTCTCGCTAACGGATTGCATTGTACTGACATTGTGTCAGTTACAAGAGTGTACAAACCAGACTGAGGAAGCTACAGAGGATTTAACTTCAGATGAGTCTGATGTTGAATGTGAAGATGATTGAGCTAAAGTACCTTAAAGGTTAACGCGGTGCCTTGTTTATTAGGTGTTGGTATTTTTAGCAATATTACTGCGTGTCACTAAATAAACTAAAGCTCGAGAACTAAATAAATAAAGGGGGTTAGTTTCCAAAGAAACTTTGGTGCTTCGCCGGTGGGGAGGGGGGTGAAACACGACGAAAATTTGGTTTATCAACGTAGTTGATAATGTAAACTGACCACCGTACAGGGATTCGAAAAGCTGGCGTTTCGAGCGTTAGACCTTCGTCGGAGCGAATCGAGGACTTGTGGGTTGTGTATGGTTTATATACAGAATATGGAGCTACGCTACTGGTAGTGACATGGTAACGTGAAAAACAGGAATAAATTAATTGAATGAAAAGCGCTCGTTGATACCATGGGGATTAAGAGCGCTGATTTGAAAGATAAGTTTTTGCTGGAGATTTTTACTGCTTTCCATGGCAACTTGATGAAGGGAAAGGCCAGAGATCGACATGTGTTGTTTGGAATGGCTAGAGAGATTGAAATGTCAACGACTGGTTTGGATGCATCTTTGTCATTTTTCTCAGCATCAAGTAGATATTCTCGGAATCGGTGACCTACTCGTCTTCCTGTTTCGCGGATGTATACCTTTTTGCATAATGTACTGGTTGTGCAATAGATAACAGTTGCGGAGGTACACGTGAAGCGATCAGTGATCTTGACAGATCGGTTAGGGCCCGATATTTTGTCAGTGTTTTGAATGAAAGGACAAGTTTTGCATCGCGAGCGCGCGCATTTAAAAGTGCCTGGATGCTCAGTTATTTGGAATGCTCTTCTAACTAGAAAGTTACCGACATTTTTGTCGTGTTTGAATGAAGTCAATGGTGGTTGCGAAAAGATTCTAGCAGTTTCTGGATCATTTTGCAGTATTTAAAAGTTATTAAGAATGATGGCTTTAACTGGGTTATTATGCAGATGAAATGTGCGGGTGAATGGAATTCTGTCATTCAACTAAAACGTTGTCAAGTTACTGTCGAGGTTTCCAAAGGGAGTTAAACATTTCTACAGAAGTGTCAAACGTACCGAAAAAATTCGAAAGATTGTTGCTATGGCAACCAAAGTATGTTAATTTTCGTTACTTTTCTTAGTAAAATGTTATCATAATGCAATTTTGCATTTAAATCAACAGTAGAGCTCAAAATATGCATGAAACCACTGTTTTCATCAACCAATTTTGGATAGTTGGCTCATTTTTTTGTTTCAGTGATTACGCCAGTTAATCACGTGATTTTGATATTAAAGCTGGCCATAAATCATTGCTATCATACATCAAACTAAAGTTTAGGAATTAATGTTTAAGAAAATGTATCATAGCACTGCTCCCTTTAAGTGTTGAGCATTAAATTTCAAATTTTTAGGTGTTGGCCCAAGGACTACTTGGAGTGAATAAAAGTCATTTCATCGTCTAATCTCTGTTGTCATTATTTTTGAAAGAAATCTCATTACTTATAAAATAAACAAATTATTGGTTGGTTCGCTCGTACGATTTTTATGCACTCGTTTGCGATTCTTCACAACTCGTGCATAAAAATCGTACGCGCTCACTAACCATGAAGTAATCTCTATATCTCAAATTTAGGAATAACAGTAAAGCATTAGTAAGTAATAAAGTAAGCAAACACTTTAGGAGGAGGGTAACACTAAATAGCTAAAGGCTAATAAACTTGTGGCCCTCAAAATTAGGGAAAAAAAGTACAAAATTCAAATATCAAAAAACTATACTACAAAAATCTTAAGATTCTATAAAATATTAAATTAAATTAATATCAAGCTAAATACTAAAGTGATTCATATAAAAATCTTGTCAATAAAATGATAACCATTGATATTTTTGTTTAATATTGACGTGTAACGTTATAAAATTAATATTTGTTTGAAGCCTTTTCCAGGCATTCAGATTATGGGGAGTGTCAAGATTATTTAAGACAAGACTGCGACATTGAAAAATACCACCCCCTCTCCCCCTCCACCCGCCTCCCGCTAAAAAGGAAACAAAAAACATATAAACAAACAAAAAAATGGAGAAAAAAGCTTATGCAGTGGACTTACCCCCCCCCCCCCCCTGTTAAAGAATTCCTGCACAGGCGATAGCCGTGAAGAAAATAACTCAAAGAAGCTGAAAAAGTCTCATCACCCCCCCCCCCCCCCCCCCTTCATCACTTTTCTAATGATCCGTCTCTAATAGGTAGTTTTATTCTCGCAACTCGCGTAAAGCAAGTTTAAAAACGGTTAGCAATGTTCCCATCAGGGTTAATTGTGCTAAAAGTGGCCTGTTTGTGAATAATATTATCAAGCTAGGTATTCAGAGGAAATGTACCCATCTCAGCTAACAGCAACTTTGAATCACAGTTTAAACTTTTGACCGATTCTCAGCTATCAATTAACCGCATCTTCAGCTTATATTCTTTACACTATAAAGGTCGACAAGCTTTGCAAAACCGCCTTCATAAACATTGCATCATCTTATCCAGCAGTGCTCTCATTCCAAAATACCAACAACAGCGAAAAGCAGAATCATCTTTCATTGCAGTACATCGTTAGGAATTTATTTGGAATTTTCCTCTTAATTATTGGAAAATTGTATTCGTGGAACTGTAGAAAAATCAAATACTTCAAACTTATAGGTGGATTCAAGGCCAGGTATCGAACAGAAAAATATATCAGTACATATAGCGAAAACGAAGACTTTTTTGTATTCCCTCTACACCTTTAGGCTTCTTTTCGCAATTGCATAAATTGCGTTCACAACTGCAAGGATCATTCTTCATTTGATTTCATTTCCGCGGTTCATGTATGATTTATTTCATATATAATTTACATTCATTTCTTTCACGGGAACATATGAATCCATAATTGACCTGCTCCCAACGTCAGTGGCTTCATAGCTCAGTTGGTTAGAGCATTGCACCGGTATCGCGAGGTCACGGGTTCAAATCCCGTTGAAGTCCTGAATTTTTTTCCGGCTTCTTTTCGCAATTGCATAAATTGCGTTCACAACTGCGAGGATCATTCTTCATTTGATGTAATTCCTGTGTTGCACTGTGTGAATACAATGTTTATGAGATGTGTGACCTTTAGCGTCTTTTTTTGTAAAATTCACTGTTTTTTTTCTTGTACTAACGTATTGTAGTATTGTCAGATTGTTATTTTGACGTTAATGAAGGACTATTAAAAAATAAAATCACCTAAATCTTTCACACTTCTTTATTTTATTAAGTTGATTAATTCAGTCACGAACAAAACCATTTTAGAGAAATATAGTAGACTAATTACGGGCCCCTGATATTTTGAACGAGTCACGCATTTAGGTTTTCTTCCGGCCTTTCTCTAAAAAAAAAAAAAGAACATAACGGTAGACAGCAGTGAGAAGTATGACAATGAAAATGAATTATTTTCAATCCTCATCACGAATATGTTATTCTGTTATTGTTGTTGTTGCTGCTGCTGTTTTTTTGTTTTTGCGCTCTTTCAGGGGACTTAGGCGAGTGCTAACAAGCTCACACTTTTTTGTATTAACGCAGTTAAATACATTTTCGCACATTTAACAGCTGCATCGTACTCTAATGCATAACGTATCCCATACGTTGCTAATGATTTGAAAAACGAACTAATCTCCAGGACCAGACCAGGCCCCATTTGTTCAAAGAGCGGTAACTCTTTCCAACGGATAAGTCGCTATCCAGCGTATAAAATGTTATGGGACTAAACTTTGTGACCGATACATTTTCTCCGCCGGATAACGAGATATCCGCTGGACAGAGTTATCAGCTCTTTGAACAACTGGGCTCAGGAGGACAGTTGTGACGTTTGTTCTGAGTACTCTCAGCAACAGACTGGCTATCCCGGTCCCGCGGGTTATCCCTGCTATTAGTTATCTTTGTGTGAAGACCGACTAGTACTGTAGATATTAACATTATTGTACATTTTTCTTGTATAGAATGTGGTGCCGTGGTAAACAATTCCCTTACAAGCCCTGGCTATCCAATTTATTACCAGCCCAATAAGCATTGTACGTACTGGGTTCCAGTCCCAGAGGGCACGTCACTGATGATTGACTTTGAATTTGATCTGGAAAATCACGCCTCATGCAGGTAATTATAACTAAGGGTAACTATAAAGTTAACATGAAATATGCTCCACAGATGTTATTCATCTAAGGCCGGTTGTTAGACAGCCGATTAAAAAGTATACATCTCGCACACGTTAAAAATATCCTTTAAAGCTGCTTTTATGCGAAGAGTAAACACAGAATGCCTGAGCCAAAACTGATGAGGGGCAAAAATTTATAAATCTATTATAATTGTAAAAATCCACGAAAATAAGTAATTACGCTAATATCAAAGGTTCAACTGATAAATCCTGCGTTACTGCTTACAAGTGCTTTGAACAACTGGGTGCCAAATGCACAAAACATTCTGAACATTCTCGAATCACAACTTATGTTTACTGGAAGACGTGACGTTAGTAACCAAAGATTGAAACTTAAATCAATGCAAATGCAATGCAAATGGTAAATAAACAACAAAAACAAAAACTCACACACACCACGCACAGGTTTGAAAATACCAGTCAACATCTTTCGTATTGGATCCTTTAGGGATCTGACGCGATGTTCCATAACTTGCCGGTAGCCTCGCAGTGTGCCAAACATTCCTAACTCAAAGGAAATTAGAAAAGCACTATTAATAAATGGTCTTGAAAAAGTACAACTATTGATAAAAATCTGAAGATATGAATGATCATAGATTATACTTAAAAAAAATTAAGTTTACATGAAATAAAAATTATAACTAAAAGGGTGTTGGCTTCCTAAAATAACTAGAAAGTTAACAAGGCTATGAAGCCAAATTATACATAGAATAAATTACACTAATTACGGAATAGCACACGCACACAAAATATTGAACTGTAAAGAACTGTAAATAAACGAAATTTACAAGTCATGGGGAAGAAGACAAATATATTAGGAATAAAATCCTGCATACGATCAATGAAGAATCAAACTTAGAGCAACAAATAAATCACAGAAATAGCTTCAGTGGCCATCATGCACCACTTTCGGGTATATTACGAAAAAACAAAATCAACCAGCTCCCATTTGGCTTGTTAGCTCAGTTGGTAGAGCACTGCACCGGTATCGCAGACGTCATGGGTTCGACTCCCGTACAAGCCAGTGCAGAATTTCTTTTCAGGCTTTGTTTTCAATACTGCTTAAATAGTGTTCATAACTGCCAGCGATGATCATTCATATCTTCATTCTTCAATCCGTAGTTCAAATATATGATTTTCATATATTCATTGTCACATGATAAAATTCTGTTCGACAGGCTCACTATTGAGATTAAATAGCCCGGCACAGCCTACCGGTGAAATTTTGTCGTATTTTTTCCATTTAATTGTTTAGTTGATACGTTTATTGCTGTTTATTGCTGTTTATTGATTACTACCCGCCATATTGGTTTACTGAAACTAAAGAAAGTATCTGCATGGAGTTCAATTCTCAGAGGTTTAGTTTGGGACACCAGCATGGTCATCGTTTCTTTGTTTGGAACACCAACATGGCCGCCGTGACGTCATGTGAAAACACTCTGTAGCGTTTGGTTTGTCGATCGGTTCTGTGTTCTCAACAGGCAGTTTGGATGGTGCTCATTTCCAATGTTAATCCCAATGCAGTAAAAGGGTCTAATAAGAGATGAGTCATGCAGGAAAAAAGAGTTGTTGAATAAAAGGGTATATAAACTTCACCATCAGAAATCCTTCAGCAGTAAGCGATTGATGACCTTACACAACACCTCTCAATTATCCACTGACCCGCCCCTCACCCCCTGATCTTGAGCTGTACGTAAAGGAAATAACGTACCTGCTTCAGATAACAAATATGTCTAACTTGGTCTTGTTTTGTTAAAGTAGTGCGGGCCTCTTCTAACGTATTTAACACAAATGTTTTCTTCACAGGAATGATTATTTGAAATTACTGATGAGAAGGGCCAGTCAGTAGGGGTGTACTGTGGTACAAAGACTGAGGAAACTGTTGAGGTTACTGGAGAGTATGCAGTGATAATATTCCACTCTGATGGGTATAGAGAAGGAAAAGGATTTCGGATGGTTTTCCGTATCAAGGAGAGCGGATCAAGTTCAACAACAATAGGTAGGACAAATGACAGGTAGTAAATAAATTGATGTGGCTGTACTTTTCTTTTTGAAGCAAAAGCTTTTTCATAAAGAGATCCATAAAATTTGCAAGGAATTGTGATTGTTATAGTAATATCGCGGAAAACTTCAAATCTTCGGTGAGAGCTAAACAAAAACTAGTTTTTCTTGTGCAAGCAGGCTTAGATAGTAGAATATCTGTTAAAAATATACCTGCGAGTCCTGCATCTCCGATGAACAAAATGTCCCAAGAGGGTCATGATGACTTCCGGCTGAGTCCATCTGGACACAAATACCTATTTTCTGGTTGTACTTTTCTTTTTGAAGATAAAAAGTTTTTCATAGAGGGATCCATAAGGTTTGCAATTAATTATCGTTGCTATAATAATATCACGGAAATTTTGCGGAGGAGATGGGATTCCACGGTAATTTTCGTTTCTTCGTAAGGAAGCGGTGTTTATACCACCATAAAAATCCGTGGGAGACCGAGTGCAAATACTTTTTTATCCTGAAATTTGGTTTTCACATTCACTTAATATTATCGGCGCGATAGCAAATATCCATATACACCGACACAGGGAGCACTTTCAAGTGAGTAAAATTCCCGACTTTAAAAGTTGTACCTCTTAAAACAGTAAAGGTATAAAGGCAAGATTTCTGCACAGCCCCATACGTTAATTATGTATAAATTTTGTGACTCAAACTCTACTCTTGCTCTTCGTTTTAATTTTGGAACAGGGTTAGCATGATATTCATGCATGTACAATTAATGTCTGGGGCTATGCAGAAATCTTTCCAGATATAAAAGCCGAAAATCTATGCTCGACGTGCGCGAGCATAGCATCGCATTCATCATCGGCTGTACTGAATAAACCCGAATATTTGCTATTTTGAAGGGCACGACTACCAAACTTGGCTACCTCACTAACTTTCAAGTGCTTTATTTAGCAATACCGATAATAGGTACAAGAAGCGCTTATAAATTCCCGAGCCCGCCGTCGATTTTTCTTGCACAACTTTCACTGATGCAAACACAAGGCGACATGACGACAAACCATATGTAGCAATTTTGAAGAGCCATTTCCCGAACTTAAATCGCTCAAACATAGACAAGTTTGGTATCACAAAAAATTGTCGTTTTCAATTGCATCAGTGCATTTATAATGTGCGCTTGCGCAGACGATATTTTGCCCTAGATCCCGCGCAGAGTCGCCTGAACGGCTAGTAATCCCAAAAACCAGTACGAAAAACAACTCCGAAATGCTTTAAAACTACCTGAATATTAAGCTAAGATGTTAAAGTTTTTAAAATACGCTTGCGCAGACGATATCTTGCCCTAGATCCCGCGCAGAGTCGCCTGAAGGGCTAAAAAGCCCAAAAACCCGTAAGAAAAAAAAAAAGCAAAATGCTTTAAAACTACCTGAATATTAAGCTAAGATGTTAAAGTTTTTAATCCCGGAGGTGCGTTTAGGTCTTTTAAAGCGGTATACGAATGACAGAATAAAAGGTGCCAAATCTACGTTCCATTTGAGTCAGCCATATTAGTAGGCGTGACCGTGTAATTCAATATCAAAATGTGAAGCTTGTGGGATGTAGTGTCTAGTTAATCTGAAAACCACTCATTGGCAACTAAGGCCACGTGGTAGCAGGCGTTACCCATTAAATCTACCAAATAATTAGCAGCCATGGATAGCTGTTTTGGTAGACGTAAAGGGTAATGCCCGCTACCACGTGACCTTAATTCCCAATGAGTGGCTTTCAGCTTTACCACATACCACAACCTTTACATTTTCACTGCTTGTTTTATTCATGTGGGTACTTGAGCCTGGGTACTAGCTATGCCATGCTGTTGAGGTCTAACAAGGCCGAAACAACTGTCCAATAACATGGCTGCTAATGCTCAGACTTAAACTTTAATTGGTAGACTCAAGGGGGACCATTACTAAGTGGCCTTAGTGCCTAATGAGTGGCTTTCAGCCTACCTAGACACATCAATTTGGGAGGTATTCTTCTAATTCAATATGAGACTATTTGTACGGGAGACTTTAATATGTTCCTCAAGCCTACCCTGTTATACAAGTGAAATTTCGAGAAGGAAAAAGATAAATAATACATTTTTTTAAGCTTGAATTACTGCGGTCCTTCATCCTTCAGTAGACGACAGGGCTTTAAAGGAGAAAATTAAATTACAACAGATATAAAAACGAAAAAGCTTAGTATTAGGGTCGATTTATTGAAAGGGAAATTAACTGTCACTGTAAAAGCTTCAGATATAGGGCGAACTTATTTACAGAATTTCTAATAC
>JAEMWC010000297.1:707500-765000 GCA_016490735.1 Pachyseris speciosa
AAGTTTAATTTTTCGCTTTTGCTTTTTATAAATTAAACTTGAGGATTCTTGAGATTTCCTTGACCGCCAACGCCGCCTTGCACGGAATCATTATTTCCATTCCGTTTCCTTTTAACAATGTCGTAAGAGTTTTTTTTTTTTAATGCACCTTTTTTTCTTAAACTATGACACAAATAAGAAGGTTTGATTAACAAACTTTATGACGCCAATTTTTCAGTCAGACTCTCTTCGAGTTCGTGCACACCTTCGGCTCTTCACTTCGCATTTTCCTGGAAATCGTCATTTTCGCGCGCGTTTGCTTGTGAATAACTGGTCTGACTGATTTATCCCGAGTTTAAAAGAGGGAGAGTTAATGGAAGGATAAATCTGTTTTGAAGAATGCCTTTTTATTTCCTGATTAGCTATCCTGGGATCAAGAAATTTAATCTTGAATTAACCCTTAATCGAGAGATAGTTTAATCGGCTTTCCAGGAACCGGGACCTGGTCGACATTTGTCTTGCTCATCTCTCCTATATCTTGTTTCTGACCAGGTTTCGTGAGACAATGTTCCACTCCATCAAAATAAATCGAAATTGTGTCTTCATTTTGATGAAATTCGCACATGGTTCTGTGGTTTTGATGGATTACAAATTCAGTTTCTACGTGAAAGCCGTTCCTCCCGCTTTGAACAATGATTTAATTTTTATTTTACGAAACCACTGTCATTTATAACCATTAACAGCAAATAAACTTGGCACTTTTTGCAAAAGGACCCTAAAGTGAAGCTTCCACGTTGTCCTCGGACCGTTTTATTTAATTCATTCGACTTTGCCCAGAAACGTTGGAACACAACCAAAGGTTTTGCCACCGTTTTTCTGATTCGTCATGTGGTGGCCAAATATTTCCTTTTTTGGGTTTTCTCTTTCTCTGGGTTCTTTCAGGTTCGCTTTTTAGTTAAGATGCTGAATGATGCGTTGTAGAGTTTTCAATAAAACAAGTATTGTACTTGGTCTTGCAGGATATGAAATGGTTATAACCAAATCGGCGCTACGCGCTTTGTTGGTTATTTATCACTTCACATCCAGCACGCCCTCGTAGAATAATGCAAAACAAAAACATCAGTCATGAGCTATTTTGTCAAGGTCCTGAAAACCTTTCTTTTGTTATACGAGCTCTATGTAGATGTAATGCTAGACTTTATTGTCATTTTGAAGAACTAGTTATGTTTTCACACCGCGGTAGTTAGTCTCTGTGGAGGAAAGAGGAGAGGAAGAGGGGAATCGGGCGCCTTAATGAAACCCTTCGGGAGGGAATGCACATCTTCTCTCCCCTTTCTAACGTCTGGCTAATGAGAATTTGCTTTTTGTTTTGCAACAAGTAATTTATGAAGGCTTCTCTGTCGTATTCGTGCAGAGATTTGTTATTTCATTTTAGTTTCGTCATAATTACGTTCATTAATAACTACTTAATAAGCGAGAGTGAGGTCGTTACGGGAAAATCTCAAATTGAGGTTGATCCGTATTGACCGAGCGAGCCAGGCCGAGGTTTGAGATTTTCCCGTAACGACCGAACGGTCGAAGTTATTAATTTGTTTATTATATGGCTGATAAGACGGTTCTGAAGAAAATAAAAACGTTAGTTCAAGCGGAAGTCGTCGCTTCACATCCGGTATGAACCCAGTCCAAAATTTTAACTGACAGTTTTCCTGGTCGTGATGTCACCTTTTTTGCTTTAATCGCAACAATTTCAATGTAAAAAACAAACAAACAAACAAACAAACAAACAAACAAACACGCAAACAAACAAAACAAATGAGGCCTTCGGATAACCTTTGGTTTTTTCCTTTCCTAATTAGCATAATTCGTAATCGGCCCGTGGGCATTACGGGAGAATAATGCCCTGGCGCTTAGCAGCCCTCAGCCATTAGGAACGCTCGTTATATCGGCTATAAAACACAAGCCATATAATAATTAGTAATATAACACATACAGTAGTGATAAACACGATATATTAACAACGCATGTTATAAAAAATCTATTCTTTATCATGTTTCTCACCACTGTTTCTGTTTTGTACATTATCCTAAGAGGCACGTGTTTGTGAATTAACTGTTTAATGCTTTGATCATGAGATGTTTAATTTTTTATCTTGTTTTTAGTTTCCCCGAAGGTAGTTTTGCCGTGGACAGGTTCTTTGATTGCGTTTCCGGTAGGACACAAACTTTGGTGCTCAGCCATTGGAATTCCTCCTATAAACATAACATTAATAAGGGACTCAGCAGTTGTGGCAAATGGGAAAAACTATGCAAGCATCCAAGAAAGCGAGGACGGCATCTACAAATGCCTGGCAAGTAGCAAGGATGGAACTGACGAGAAAGTAATTAAACTGATCATTAATGGTGAGAAAGATTGCGTCTAACTTTGGTCTTTTACTTTAACTGTTGAACGTGTCTGTTATTTATTTAATTATTTATTTATGTATTTATTTATTTATTTATTTATTTAATTGTGTTCGCATCCGAAAGAGACTGAAATCGTATAACCTGGAGCAACAACCACCAAAAAATACGTATGGACAGGGTGCCGGTTTGCAACGAAAGGAAATTAAAGACAGGTCTGCACGAACTCCAATATGGTTTTTGTCCCAGGTTGTGACGGCCCCACTGAGTGAATATCCTCTCTTGTGGATGGTAATTATTCCTGCCTATCGCAATAAAACAACAGTCCTTCATAAAGGTGGCAACTGATGCTATCAAGTTCATGCAGAGAAAATAAAGATAAAATGTTAGTATCAATGGACGTCTGTACGCAAATATACCACATAAGAAGGAACATGTATAGTATGCAAGACATCCCACAATGATAACCGCTGACCACCGACCCCAAGACGCTTCCCAAGGGAACTGCTCGGCTTCATCCAAAAAGAGAACTAATTCCGGTTTAGTGGGGAGAATTATCTCCAAACGCATGGAACCACTATGAGAGCAAAGAAGGCAGTCTCATTTGCTAATATTTTTCATGATGGATATTGAAAGTATTACAATAAAGCGATATCAAGCCACAAGATCAAATGGAGACGTTACATTGACGACGTTATCTCTCTTTGGGAGAGTGATAGAAAACACGTAGATCGTTTTATTGAACAAGCTTACAGATTCTACCCTTTTATCAAATATCAGAGAACGAAATAACTTCCCTCTATACAGTGGCATTCAAAGGAAAGAAGATTCGACAACGATTCCAGCCCGGACACTGAAGCTCACTTCAAGCCGACTGAAACAATCAAATATCCACACTCCACTTTGTGCCACTCACCAGGCGTAAAGTAATGGTTTCATTAAAAGAGAAAAAATCAGACTGCTAGAAAAAAACCCTTCTAAAACAACATTTGAAGAGTGTCTTGTGAAATTGAAACAACGCCTCAGAGCAGGCAGCTATCCGAAAAGAGGGAGGAAGAGGAGGGTAAATCTCCCTCCTGCCTACTTTTTGTAGCCAATTGCTCCCTCCTCCCAACTTTTTTGGGCCATTTCTCCCTCCTCCCCATTCTGCCTACCCCCCTCCCCCTTCCCCTTCTCACTTAAGGATTGGTAATTGTTAACTGACTCTTGCAATCAGATCAGGACAATATTCCGGCTCTCTCATTGGAAAGAACCCAAACAGAAAATTGTTATGGTCCATTACACTAACCAGAGTCAAGCCAAAGGATCGATCTAAATCTCACCTAATACCTTTAGGGGTCCTTTAGCTTTGTAGACGCACTATTCGGATTATTCTTAAGTCAGTACGTCTAAACCAGCAGTAGATCGCGTCTCTTTTCAAACCATTCAAGGTTAAATCTTTTTATTTTTGAAAGTAATTGACTCTATATACTGAGAGTGTGGATGGGGGATACTGGAATTACAGCTATCAGTTAAATTTTCTTCCATTTCTCTGCTGACAGTTAGAATTTTTGCCGTTTCTCAGCATAAGTGAAGATTTTAAAGATCTCAGTTAACTTTTCTTTTTAATTTACTAATTTCACATTAATGACATTTTTAAGAAGTCGGAGCTTAAATTAATTAGTATCAAAGACCTCTAGGCGCTTTTCGAAGAACGTATGAGTGTTTTCCATATCTTCCGAGAATTGTCAAACAAAAAAGATACATTCCGACAATTTTACTAAATTCACTCAATGCCATGACCTTTCGTCACGAAGCTTTCGAAGAATGCCCTCTACACCTTATTGACTCCAATTAACCGTTGTGGTTTTTGATTTTTTTAAAAAACACAGTCTACGTGTGAGCAGGCTTGTTTGATATTTCAAACAGTCTCTTATGTTGTTCAAAATTGACAGTCGAACCTCTATAGCGTGTCCCAGCTGCCACTGAACCTCTTACCAGTACAAAAAAGGGCCACGTTACCTGATAAGTACCGCATATCATCAGTCCGTACAGTATCATTTGACGAAAGGGAAAATAAAGTGTCTGCAGAATTAAAAGCGAACGATGTACAAACTGATGTACTTCCCAACCCCACACCAAAAAAAAGCTGTTGTCATATTACACGCCTACCTATCCACAACAGTCACTTACCTCTCCCCCCAAGGTAGCAGTCAGAAGAGAGGTGCGACTGTAGTAATACTAGATTTTTTTAGTTGTTGCTGTTGTTGTTTTCATCCGCACCTGAAATTAAATGTCTCGTAATTCTCGGGTTGCATTGTGTAAATACAATGTTTATGAGTTGTGTGAATTTTAGAGTTATTTTTTTTTGTGTACAATTCACTCCTTTTTGTCTTGTACTAACGTATTTTAGGATTGTCAGATACCAACCACAATTCTATTCTTCTACCACTTTCCCATACTCGAATGACATAGTTTCTCTTGTATGTGGCTTTATATCGATTTTGCTAGTGGCGGTGGTGACGGTGGTGGTGGTGGTGGCGGTGGTGGTGGTGGAAAACAATAGAATTGTGGTGGTGGAGCAGGAGGAGGAGCAGGAGGGAAAACAATAGAATTGAGGAGCAGAAGGGAAATCTTTGATATAACTTTCCTAGAAAATATACGGCGAGGGAAAGTTTAAATGCTTTTGCAGTATAGAGAAACTTGATTGATTTTTATTCATTGTATATCTTAATCTTTCTGTATTCGCTAATAATGATTCAAGAAACGTGTTGTTCCAAAACATTCTGATTGTCACGCAGTGCAACACATTGATTCAGAAACTTTTAAGAAGAGTGATTATCCTCCGAGCGAAGATGGAGACGATTGAATGCATCCTAATTTCCTGATATTTTGTGCTAAGCATTTCGTAGTTGTTGGAGCTTTCGTTGTCAATAAATGTATTTTTATTCATTTAAAATCACTTTCTGTATTGTTTTTGCATTCGCTGAGAAAAGGCAATGAAGTTTATGTTTGTCACTCAAGAAACGTGTAATTCATATTAGTCGCGTGTTTATATTGATCGTTCCAAACAACTTCAGCCGTCTATTGTCGTTGTTGAATGGCAGTGGTTTCAAGGATGTCCCATGGGCTTTTTTACTGCAGAGTTCGTATGCAAATATCGGGTAGTTTGGATCACTAGTTTGAATAATTAGTGACTAACGGAGCGGAAAACAAGAAAAGTTAGCTAAGAATTTATTTTCTCTCTCATCGCCAAAGCTGAGAGGTCAGATAGCATCGGGATTTTCAGTATTGAGATGGAAGAGAACGCAGTTTTGTAACAACCAGTCGGGATTGAATAGAGAGTTTTCGGTTAAAATTTCTGTCATGTGTGTCTTTTAGTTGTGTGAACGGAACTACCGCTTAATAAAAGAACAGTCAGAACCAAGCGATTTTTCGA
Source organism: Pachyseris speciosa (assembly GCA_016490735.1). Taxonomy (NCBI): domain Eukaryota; kingdom Metazoa; phylum Cnidaria; class Anthozoa; order Scleractinia; family Pachyseridae; genus Pachyseris; species Pachyseris speciosa. The sequence continues at coordinate 713,297 of JAEMWC010000297.1, forward strand.
ATAGATGGATCAGTTTTGTGCCACACAACAAATAAGTTCCTGTATTTTAATGCTTTCAACTAAGTTACAACATTAGCGCTTGATTTGACTTGCATGTTTGGAGCAATGTCTGAAAAAATATTGGTGACAGTTAGACTTTTTTCCTAGCGAAGCGAATGCTTGAACGATAGCGCTTTCGAAATCTACCCGCTTTTATTTTGAACACGTAATACATTCTACATGAACCAATCAGGGTTAAAAGAGCCCGGGCAAGTTTGGGCAAGTCTGTTGTTTTTATTGTACTAGAGCGACGCTTATTAGTATGGAGGAACCCATTTTTACCTAGCTAGCTAGACATTTCATTAGTATGCGGGAAATCCAAGGGAAATCCAAGGGAAATCCAAAAAACGGAGTAAAAACAACATAGTATACTACTTATATGAAATGAATCATATTTGAACTGCGGAAATGAAATCAAATGAAGAATGACCCTCGCAGTTGTGAACGCAATTTATGCAATTGCGAAAAGAAGCCTGAAAAAAATTCAGGACTTCAACGGGGTTTGAACCCATGACCTCGCGATTACCGGTACGATGCTCTAACCAACTGAGCTATGAGCGGCTTCATAGCTCAGTTGGTTAGAGCATCGCACCGGTAACCGCGAGGTCATGGGTTCAAACCCCGTTGAAGTCCTGAATTAATTTCAGGCTTCTTTTCGCAATTGCATAAATTGCGTTCACAACTGCGAGGGTCATTCTTCATTTGATTTCATTTCCGCAGTTCATATATGATTCATTTCATGTATCATTCACACTCATTTCTTTCACGGGAACATATGAACCCACAATTGACCTGCTCCCAACGTCAGTGGCTTCATAGCTCAGTTGGTTAGAGCATCGCACCAGTAATCGCGAGGTCATGGGTTCAAGCCCCGTTGAAGTCCTGAATTTTTTTCAGGCTTTTTTTCGCAATTGCATAGATTGCTATCGCAACTGCGAGGGTCATTCTTCATTTGAATATGTTATTCTGTTGTTTTTGTTGTTAATGTTGCTAATGTTTTTTGCGCTCTTTCAGGGGGACTTAGGCAAGTGCTAACAAGCTCACACATTTTTGTATTAACACAGTAAAATACTTTTCTTTTCGTACATTTAACAGCTGTATCGTACTCCAATGAATGAGTTATCCTGTACGTTGTTCATGATTTGAAAACGAACCAATCACCGGGACAAGACCAAGCCACAGTTGTTCAAAAGAGCGGTAACTCCTTCCAGCGGATAGGTCGCTATCCAGCGAATAAAATGTATTGCGACTGAACTTTGCGACCGATAGATTTTCTCCGCTGGGTAGCGAGTCATCCGCTCTTTCAACAACTAGGGGCCTGGAGGACAATTGTGACGTTTGTTCTGAGTACTCTCAGTAACTGATTGACTATCCCGGTCCCGCGGGTTATTCCTCCTATTAGTTATCTTTGTATCTTACGTGTTAGGGAAAGACCGACTGTAGATATTAACTGTATTGTACATTTTTCTTGTATAGAATGTGGTGTCGTGGTAAACAATTCGCTTTCAAGCCCTGGCTATCCAATTTATTACCACCCCAATAAGCATTGTACGTACTGGGTTCCAGTCCCAGAGGATACGTCACTGATGATTGACTTTGAATTTGATTTGGAAAATCACACCTCATGCAGGTAATTTATAACTAAGGGTAACTATAAAGTTAACATCAAATACGCTCTACAGATGTTATTCATCTGGGGCCGGTTGTTAGACAGCCGATGAACTTTTATCCATGATTAAAAAGTATACATCTCTCAAACGTTGAATATGTCCTTTACAGCTGCTTTTATGTGAAGAGTAAAAACAGAATAACTGAGCCAAAACTGATGAGGGACAAAATTTTATTAATTTGTTTAAAAATCCACAAGAATAAGTAATTAGGCTGGTATCTAATGTTCACCCTGTTAAATCCTGTGATCGAGCTTACAAGTGCTTTGAACTACTGAGTGCCTAATGCACAAATCCTAGTTAAGGGCTAAACATTGTGGAATCACACCTTATGTTTACTGAACACGCAACGTGAGTAACCAACGATCGAAACTTAAGTCAATGAAAATAAAAAAAATGAAAAACAAACAACAACAACAACAACAAAAGCCCACTCACACACAACGCACAGATTTGAAAATACCAGTCATCATCTTCCGTATTGGATCCTTTAGGGCCGATCTGATGCAATGTACCATAACTTACCGGTAGCCTCGCAGTTTGCCGAACATTCCTAACTCATAGAAAATTAGAAAATCACCATTTATAAATGGTTTTCGAAAAGTACCGTTATTGATAAAATTCTGAAGATATGAATGATCATAGCAGTTATGAACACTACTTCAATGTTCATCGGTCACGGGTATATTGTGAGCCAACAAAATGACCAGCTCCCAGTTGGCTTGTTAGCTCACAGTTGGTCAGAGAGCACTGCACCGGTATCGCAGAGGTCATGGGTTCGACTCCCATACAAGCCTGATTGTTTTTCTAGTCTTTGTTTTCACTACTGCGCAAGTGGTGTCCATAACTGCGATGATCATTCATATCTTCACTCTTTAATCCGCCCGCAGTTCAAACATATGATTTTCATATCTTCATTGTCACATGATAAAATTCTGTTCGGCAGGTTCCAATTACTATTGAGAATAAATAGCCCTTCATAGCCTACCGATGAAATGCTGTCTCATTGTTGCTATTTAATTGTTTAGTTGATACTTTATTGCTGCAATACCGTTTGGTTTGTCGATCGGTTGTGTGTTCTTGACAAGCAGTGTGGATAGTGCTTATTTCCAAGGTTCATCCCAATGCAGTTAAGGGTCTAATTAGAGATAAGTCAGGGAAAAAGGGAAAAGGTTGTCTTTTATATATACTTCGCCATCAAAAATCCTTTTAGCATCAAGAGATTGGTGGCCTTACAAAACACCTCTCAATTATCCACTGACCGGCCCCTCGTCCCCTGATCTTGAGGTGTACGTGAAAACTGTAACATACCTGCTTCACATATATTTAGTGTCTAACTTGGTCTTGTTTTGTTAAAGTAGTGAGGGTCCCTTCTAATGTATTTAACACAAATGTTTTCTTAACAGCAATGATTATTTGAAGATTACTGATGAGAAGGGCCAGTCAGTAGGGGTGTACTGTGGTACAAAGACTGAGGAAACTGTTGAAGTTACTGGAGAGTATGCAGTGATAATATTTCACTCTAACTGGCGGTATAACGAAGGGAAAGGATTTCGGATGCTTTTCCGTATCCAGGAGAGACTATCAAGTCCAACAGCAATAGGTAGGACAAATGACAGGTAGTAAATAAATTGATGTGCCTGCACTTTTTCTTTTTGAAGCAAAAACGTTTTCATAAAGAGACCCTTAAAATTTGCAAGCAATTGTCGCTCCTATCAGTAATAATTAATCGAGGAAAGCTCCAAACCTTCGGTGACGGTAAAAAGAACTAATTTTTCTTGTGCAAGCAGGCTTAGATAGCAGAATATCGCTTACCAATATAGTTTGCGAGTCCGGGATCTCCGATGTATAAAATGTGCCAACTGAGTCATAAATGACTTCTGGCTGAGTCCACCTGGTATAGCTGTTTGGTCTACGTGTACCAGAAAAGATATATTCAAACTAAACGCTCCTCGTGAAAGATTCCTCCCTCGTAACCGACGCATCTTGTTGTACTCGGTGGATTGAAGAAGCTTTGCTCCTTTCAAAGATCGTGATTCTGAAACACTGACTCGGTTGATACAGTTTAAAAACCATCTTTTGAAAAACTTATATCACACATGACCATGCACATGGATCATGATGTTGATGTCGCACTAGGCTGAGGAAAATCCAAAAATAATGAAGAATTCACTTTGTCCCGGTTATAACAGATATTGCAGACTAATGTGAAAACACTAAGTCACTGATATCTCCGATCATCTGGGATGGTCGAAGATAAACGTATTAGCAAACGTATTAGAAAATAGAACACCTCACTCCAAGAGTACGGAAAACTACATCTTATCATCCTTCAACATTTCTGGACTTAAATGCAGCCCAGAATTTTATGTTTTGGTTAGAATTTGAGTTGTTAGTCTTTTCATAAGCATGTCTCGGCAAACGTATACAGCGTCTAGGAAATACAGTAAAATACTGTAGTTGTACATGTAGCAAAAGACTTTTCCTGCTGAAACTAATAGAAGACCTTGGTCCTGGAATACTTGTTTAGTTACTGAGCCTATTCTGCCCAGCTTGTTTTGTTTCTTTGTTTGTTTTCTCTGTTTATTTTTGAGGGGCCATTTCGTGCAACCCACCCACCTCATGCAGCTTTAAACCTTCAATACGATTAAAGCTTTGAAAGTTAAACACCGCAGGTATAAATCACATCCAAAACTGTCTCCCAGGAATTACGTCATCGTTCTCGTAACGCCGCCATCCGATCTGGCATTTCCGATTTTCCATAATCTCTCATTGAAACCTTATCAAATTGAAAGTCATATCAACAGTGGTATTGGAGAAAAGCAAATGAATTATGTGCAAATTCAAATATCGCGAAAAAGAAACTCAATTATTTTGTTTAAAATAATAAAATAGCATTGCTACGAAATTGTATTCGTCGAAGCGATGAAAATACTACTCGGCATCATTTTTTAACAGGAAAAAGCCTCATTTGCATATACTCTCAACACACCAATTTGCATATGCGACTACAAAGCTAGACTAAAATCTAGTTTTGTAGTCGCATATACAAATTGGTGTGTTAAGAGTATATGCAAATGAGGCTTTTTCCTGTTAAAAATGATAATAAAATAGCCAATTAAAAAAAGGCAGTCAAAATCCGGTTGTCGTGGAGACATCATGACCGAAACACTCAAATATAACATAATGCTGTTACTAGATACGTTTTAGTTGAACACGTTTTATTTGGTGCTGTCTCCTCAAATATTAAAAGCAAAATGGTGAAAATACCCCAGCTTGGTAGTCTGTTGAAATTAAGGGGTATGACGCATGGCATTTTATTTATTTGGGATTGCGTATAAGCGATTAATTAAAAGTACATGCGCCAACTACAGTCGAACCTCCCTTTGCAACTACCTTTTGCAAGCGACTGCCTTCCGTAAACAACCGCTTTTCCAAAATACCAAACTTTCCCTGTCAAATGACTGTGATTAAGACCTGTGGAGGGCGACCGCCTCTCCTAAGCGACCGCGGCCACTTTTGCAGCTGACGGTTTGAAAATCTCTATTGTTTTTAACCTTCCGTAATCGACCACTTGTCACTTAATCCTTCTCTCCAGAGGCGCAAATATTTTAGTCGTCACTTTCGCGCTCTTGGCCAACACCAGAGGCGTAAATTTTGTCTCCACTCCTCAACAAATAACAACACAGCATCGCTTAACCAAATAAGTTTATTATGGGAGGGCTTGGCGAGAACCACCCCGCGCACTATATAACACAAACAATTTACGATTTACAAGACAAATCCTTGAAAAGCAACCAAGGATAAAGCTATCTCCACGCGAGCCACGACACTTTAATCAGTAGACGAAATAGATGGCCCACTTCTCCGATAAGCAACCAGTCTTAGTACCGGTTAGGCTGGGGCACATCAGCTCCGTCATTACATGTGACTATAAAATCGTGAAACAGGCGATCTTGGCCTACTTCCCCAAATAAGCTCTCATTGCAAGCTTTGTGCCAGTTAGGCTGCCAGTTAGGCTGGGGAAGATTAACTCCGACATTACATTAAAGTATAACTGAATATAAACAGGTCATCTTGGCCTTTATCCCCGTATAAGCTCTCAAGCTTTGTGCCAGACTGCCAGTTAGGCTGGGGATCATCAACTCCGACGTACAATATAAATAACCTACAACATAAACCTAGAGTACAAAAATACAAGAAGAAAACAAACGAAAGTCTTAGAAATCTCGTAGAGCTGAGCAACCGCTAACAAAACAAATGCGATTAGAACGGAGGCCAGAAAAAACCTCTGTGGGGAAAAATGTGCAGGAAATCTGGGTAGGAACCAAGGCTCAAGCTCCAAGCCCATCCTACGAAGGCTTTTAAAAATGAAATTAGAACAGCCGATCCTACCAGACTGGATGCATTGTACCTGCGAAAGAAAGAACTGAACAACTGAAAGAAGAAATTAAACAAAACGAACGGAAAGAACGCGGTTGGTTCTGAAGCCTAGATGACAACCACGTGTTATACCCGGTCTTATATACCCCTACATCCCTACCCATGATGCCCCGGCCTGGAACCCAGGCCCTTGTTGTATCTCGTGCCGACAAAAAAGTTATTTCAGCCTTATTCGCAAGCTCACTCGTCGGAAATAACATATTTTGTCTCCACTCCACAACAAATAACAACACAGCATCGCTTAACCAAATAAGTTAATTATGGGAGGGCTTGGCGAGAACCACCCCTATATAGAGTGACAAAGAATTGGGCAAAGGCGTGGTAAATAGAAACTAAAAGCTTACATGGCTTAGAGTCCAAGGAATCTGGAAACAGAAAGTCTTCGATCCAGATCGTCATCGACATCTACGTCTTTGGCTTTCGTCGACTTCCAGCGATCGTGTCGCTGAAACACTCTGTCGCTGACACCACTGTTAGCTGCCATAGTCGCACCACCAGAACGCAGCGAGTGCAGCCCGAACTTGGTAGGGTCAGCCGCGATGGTCTTCAAATCCCGCCTGAAAGCTTTTCTCATAGTGCTGTAACTAATAGGCTTATCGGGGGCTATCAACTTACGAGAATCCTTTCCCTTAGAGATGGGTCTAAAAATCAGATTCCTGGAATCTGGAGGAATTTTAAATTTGGTAAGATACTTTTTGAGGAGCTTGACAGGACACGCGGGACTAGGGAGCTCAGAAATAATTACTTCGTCTCCCCGACGAAGCTGGTCGTTCTTTCTTTTAGGGACTTTAATAACCATGAAACCCTCGTGAAAGAAAATGTCATTCCTCCTTACCCTGGAGACATCGTCGAACCTAAAGAAGCCGGCAAATGACAAAACATACAAGGTAATATTGTGCAATTCAACAGGGTTTTCAAGGTTAGAACGGCTAATAATATCATGAATAACACTAGATGAGATAGGCTCCCTGCGGTTAAGAGTGGCAGTACCGAGAATTCTTTGAGGCAGACCTGACGGCCTCGACAATAGGGTTATCCGTGGGGGAGGGGATACCAGCCATACTATGTGCCCACTTTATGCCGTAAAAGGAAGAATCAATTACACTAGGGGAATGGGATTGCTCAATAAGGTGTTGCAAGTACAATGCAACGTGAAAGGGTTTAGCGGGGAAAACATATCCGTCAAACGTACTAATGGCGAAGTCCTTCTACTTGCGGTAAGCGCGGTGGTACAGCAGGGATGTACTGTTGGCCTTTGAGGACAGTATTGTCGTCTTCAATCTCTCAGCTAACCCTTGGATGGGACCGTCTGACAGAGCGTCCTGACCAAAGTCCCAAAAACCGGATTGGAAGATATCTGGAGGGTACAAAAATAGGCGAGACGTACTGAGAAAAACCGATAACAGGAACAAAGGCAAACCAAAAACAGACAGGGGAAATGACAGGAATAAACGAACACATAAAAATGTAACAAATAAATAAACCTTTTATTACGTGGAAAGTATAGTACCACGGTGAGACCAAACAAAGGCCTACATGAAAACATAGTGGACAGTTCGCGCAAAGGCGTGCAAAAACTTAACTAAAGTAGCGTCTAATTACAAGAGTCACACTTTCCATAAGGCAAAGTGCAAAACTCCTAGCGACATAAAGGGGGCCTGGGACAGCGAAAGTCGACTCGCAGAGCAACGACATCAAAATCAAGGGGTCTGGTGCCAAAAAGGGAATTACGGGCTTTCCCTTTGACAAATAATCCCTGGAACTTGGGCAAGTAGACCCAGTCAATAACGAATCTGCTCCAGTGCACACCATCTGTTGTGCAGACGTTCCAGAAGAACGACGACTTCCATAGCGGTAAAATTAGGGTACCTCTAGCAAGACACACTTCCATGTGTTTGAGAACTCTGACAATTAGACAAACCGGGGGACAGAGCCAATTGTTGTCGTATCTCCAGTCCTGAGAAAAGGCGTCCACTGCCTCACAGCCGGGCTGAAAAAAAACCGGGAATTAAACCCTGGCAACTTGGTATTGTAACTACAGGCGAATCTATCGACGGTATGCGGTCCCCAGTGATCATTAATACTCTGGAAAACGAAATCATTAATAGCATAATCGTCGAAATCAACAAGCTTGCTGATGGAGTCGGCTCTGACATTAAGATCTCTAGGGATCCATCTGGCATCAAGAGAAATGCGATACCTGAGGCAAATCTGAAAGGCTTCGAGAGCTAACGCCTGGAGATCCAGCTTCCTGCTGCCGTTGAGAAGAATAGACTCGACATTCTGGTTGTCAGAATACCAGGTGAACCTTGCTTTGGACAAAAGATCTGCAAAGGCCTCCAAGACGAGACAAACGGCCTTAAGCTCTCTCCAAGTAGAACTTTGCACTTTTTCCTCGGGAGACCAATTCTGATAAAAAACCAAATCGGAGTCGGACACGACAAACGCACCACAGGCTAAGTCGGAAGCATCGGAGAAACTAACTCGGACCGGTAGCGACTGTACGCCCCAATAAACTCTACCATAATTGAGGAAATTGACATTGTTAGCCCAAAAGTTAATCTCCGAAATGGAATCATCCGACAAGAAAACTTCACTATCCCAGGAAAAGCCAGAATTAACCACTGAAAAGAGATGCCTGATCATAATACGGGTCACTGACCCCACGCAAGAAGAAAGTGAAATGATCTGGCCCGCAACGCTAGCAACGCTTTTGACGTGAACCTTACAAATGAGACTGTTGGGAAGACAATGTCTGCAAAGACCCGAGGTCGGAAGTCAATTTGGCGATGCGTTCATCGGTGGCCTGAACAGAGCCATCAATGGTATTAAGAACAACTCCTAGCCATGTAATAACTTGAACTGGTTCCTAAATGGACTTTTCCTAATTGGGGACGAAACCAGACTTAAGTAAATCAGAATGAACGGCTAAGCTGTGAATTTTGGCGGAAACTTTATCAATTCCCCCTCCAAGGCCGTCGTCCAGGAAAATGGCAATGGGAAAGCCCCGACTCCTCCAAGATTTTTGAAGCGGTTTGAGAATCTTCGTGAAAATGAAAGGAGCAGAAGAGAGGCCGAACGGAAGAACGCAAAACTGAAAGTATCTGAACTGCCTAGTGCCAAAGTCCCAAGCAAATGCAAGGAATTTGCGGTGCTCTGGGAAAATTTCAATATGATGGTACCCGGACTTCAGATCAAATTGAAATAAATAATAGTCCTTGTCAAAAATCTGAGTGGCCACGGACAAGACTTCACACTTGAACTTTTGCTTGTAGAGAAAAGTGTTCACATGTCTCAGATCTAAGATCAGTCTTTGTTTACCCGAACTACGTGTAGAAACGGAGAGCGCATTAATTATGTCCGGAGCGCAAAAAATTTCTTTGACAAGGTTAAGCTTGAATAGGTCATTAACAGCTTCAGTCACAAAAGTACTGTTGTTACGTGCAGAGGCATAAGATTGTTAGCTTTGGAGAAAGGTGTGGGAAGATGAAAAATAAAAGGAATCTTATAGCCCTGGATAATGACATTCAGGATGAACTGAGAAACTTCTAACGAACGCCAAAAGTCAATGCATCCTCGAAGTCTTCCACGAACTGAGGGCTGATCGGAAGGATCAATATCAGCAAAACATTGTTGATCTTTAAACGAGCTTAAAACTAGAGGGAGAACATTGCAAGAAATTGGTTCGGAACTGGAATCAGGCTGACTATCGCTCAAAGCTTCCAAAATAAAATCATTACAATCAAAACAAGACAGGACTACACCTGATAAATCCTGCTCATCTAGTCACTTTGAAGTTGGAGAGCCGGACTGCTTTGTCATCGCGGGGCAGCAAGCACGCCAAAGGCCGGTCTTTCCACAAGCGAAGCAAGTGCCAATGTTGGGGCGACGCGGCAGGAAACCAGAACTGGCAGTGGCTGGCTGGTGGGACTGAGATTGGAATTGGGAACTTGGAGACGAAACCGGCCCGCGGGGTGGTGAAAATCTTTTGGTCGCAGCCATTGTTGAAGACTTCTTCCTCTTTCGAGAGGAAATAACAGCACGGGCGCGTCTCTCAGCACTGTAGATGCGTTTCTCGTCCTCCGAATCATCTGCTAGATCGTGTTGTTTTTATTCTTCGACCGTACTCCAACCGTATTCAGACTTGTCAGCAAGAAGAATAACTTTTTGCCGTTCCACGAGCAATTTCTCACCTTCTTCCAGGTCAGACTTCACTTCCTCAAGGTTGGACTTTTCGGCGGCGGACTTGGCGCTGTCGAAGGTCTCCGCAAGTTTGAGATTGAACCTATACTGGTCTTCGTTGGCTTTTCTTTTAAACTTGGGCGGTTCTTGGAATTTCAATTTCTTGATCTCTTCGCGGGTCTCTTTCATTTGCTGCTCTGTCGAAGTTTCGTTGGCACGCTTAATTTGACCAGCAGTGTCCATGAGCAGCTCCTTAAAGGAGGCTATTAACTGATGGTTGTTGGCTTGAATTAGGTCGGACACTTCGTCTTTGGTAACCGACATTTCACACGGCAAAGGGAATAAATTAAACAAAACGAACGGAAAGAACGCGGTTGGTTCTCAAGCCTAGATGACAACCACGTGTTATACCCGGTCTTATATACCCCTACATCCCTACCCATGATGCCCCGGCCTGAAACCCAGGCCCTTGTTGTATCTCGTGCCGTGAAAATAGTTATTTCAGCCTTATTCGCAAGCTCACTCGTCGGAAATAACATTTCGCTTTACTGAAAGAAACAAGCAGATTGAATTTGTCATAAGGAGAAAAATACTTTTATATCGATAATAAGTACTTGACTCTAACAATTAATCAAATTTGTGGTCGTGAAAGAAACCACCTAAACGCCTTATAACTATTAGTAAACTTACTATATTACGCCGACAATTGGTCAACAGCCAAAACATACATGAAATCGAAGCGACATATAGATCAGTGCCCGGTTGTTCAAACAACGGATAAGTCGCTGTTGGGCGGATAAAAATTTATCCACTTGCGGCATTCCGGTTGTTGGAAGTTTGTTTGGATAACGTTATCCATCCGCTATCTAGTGGACAAAGCTAGCCACATCAAGCTAAGTCGTATAACTTTTTCTGCACTGGAAAAAAAAATTGAAAAACAGATATGACTGTTCGAATAATCAACCATTTAGTCACTCAACTAACATACCAACTAACTAACGAACTACCCGGAAAACCTGCAGTTAACTGCTCCTAATGAAACGCAACATAAAATACATGCGGACCGCCGTGGAAACAGAATTGCTTTATCTATGGCGTCAATAGATATGTACTTGATCTTTTTATCATTTTAATTTATAATCTTTCATCAACTTCAATTGGTATGATAATAATACAAATAAAACTGTAAGTCTTAGGGCAAGTCGTCGAGCGATTTAACTCTCGGACGTACAAGCAAACTCATACCCCCACCGTGGTACAGGGGAAAGTAGTTGGATCCCCTTGCGGCTTCGTTACGTTACAGCATTTTGAAAAGTTTTTATCTTTAATAGATAGCCTGTTATTTGGTCTACAAGAAGATGTTAATATTTTGGAATACATATGAAGATAACGCTGCTGGGGATTAGTGACATCATCCAATATGGGGGACCTTTTTAGAGTTTCACTATTATTTCATTTTTTCCCTGAAAATTTAAAATTTCACCCAGGAAATACTTTTTTCGACAGCTTAGCATCATTATTGTGCTTCACAACTACTTCTGGTTCAGAGTATGGCTTAATATGGCTCAACGAATTTAAAATTTCAGTTCTTTCCGGTAAACCACCTCTCAATTTTTATTTAATATCTCATGATATCTATGAGCTGAAATTCCCGGCGAATATATGTCTCAAAAATAAACGAATCGCTACTGAAATGGAGAGATACCCAGTGAAAATTCTCTTGAAATAGTAAAAAATCCGAGATCATCCCCCACCCCTGCCCCTGTGACGTGAGTCCAGCGGTTTCCCTTAAGACACACCACAACAGGAGGAAAAAAACAAAACGTGACATACAAACTCCTTCCCACTATCACACAACACACCACCATGAATTAAAACAACTTATATTTAATTGAACAGAAAAAAAATAAGTGTAAACACGGCAAAAAAAAAAATTACTAAGACAACGTAACCTCTAAAGATAATAGTAATAAATTACAAGAATATTTTTAAAGTAAAATTACGTACTAAATTCAATCCTACAATTAAATCTAAGTATTTACAAGAATATTTACACTATATAAGGTTACACTCAGTCCTGTTCTTTTCTGTCCTTTTCCAACTGACCACACCTTCCTGACGCGTAACCGCACCGCCAACCAAACACAACGAACGAACCGCAACTTTGCAAATGAATAAATGACCTCTTCTTACTTCTTCTTCTCAAACTCCTTTTTCTTGAAACTCCACTTTCGCTCCTAACTACATACTGCTTTAACAGTGCTGTCTTCGTTTCTTTCCACGGACGCCAAGGACACACCACAGCTCACTCGCACGCCGTGTGGACTGAACGGTTTGTAGCTGAGTTTCTACGACTCTCCTCTGCACCTCTCTCGCTTAGGCGGCACCCGACAAGAGGATTTAGCCGTGAAAGATGCCTCGGATTTAGCCGTGAAAGATGCCTCGCCCCTGCTAACGACTTTTAGCAGTGAATAAGCACTCTTCTCAATCTCCTTCCTAAACTTCTTCTTCACAAACCAGAACCTTTTCCTTCGTGTGTTATACGCACCGGACCGAACCTTCAACTTTTTTTCACGTTTTGAAACTTACATTTATATATGAATACTAAATGTTTAACAATTAACACTTTACATGCATACTTATTCAAAAACACGGTATCTTACAACATTCCTACATTTGCAGCACTATACTAAATTAACACTGAAAGAACAATAAACTTACAAGCTTTTTAAAATGAGGGACTAAGTTACAATACAGCTCTAATTACGAACTACACTACAATGTCGAACAAACACTAGATAATTAACACTAGGACCATACGAAATACTAAAACCCGAAAAACTGAAACAAAAAGCTAAAAAAAAAAAACAAATCATCACAGCCCCCTTTGTACGTCCAAGGGTTAAGCTTCTTTTAAAACTATATTTCAATTTAAAGGCAATAAAAGCCAACCTTTTGTACTGTCATTTCCAGAACATGTCCATCGGATGTTCAAAGGCAAAGAATAATACTCCGACAGGAAAGTTTATAACGAATGGTTCCATATCAAACTCTTTCCCCACTGAGACGGACATTTGGTTTTCTACTCCACAGGCATGCGCGGTTGACTAAATTCGTGACTGTGTATGTCAGTATGGGTTGGCAAAAATCCAAAGAGATTTCGGGAGGAATTAATTCTAATACCAGCAGTTAAAGGGAACCTCCACTCTTACAACAAATTGACGCTAAATTGTAGGCACTAAATAAAAGATTTCAAATTTTGTTTTAACTGTGGAGATAACATTTAAGTGTACAAAAAATGGATATCATTATCACCTATTTTCGCATTTACATTTCCCGGACGCAGTTATTTTGGATTTGATGACGTGTAATGGATGCCCTATTGTTTACCACAAAGGATTTTCTGCTTCATTTGCTTCCTGGCAATAGCTGCAACCATTGCAGGTTATCAAATTCAAAATGGGCGCGCTCGGGAAGCGAAAATAGGCGATAATTATATCGATGTTTTTGTAGACTTAAATGCTATATCCACGTTTCAAAACAAAATTTGAAAGGTATTAATTATTCCCAACAATTTAGCGTGAATCATTGACTTTTTCCATCTCGGATCTTTTCACTTTAATTTCATAGTATAAAAGAGTAAAAAATCTCTTTTACGGCTTGAGCTTGCAATTTGAGGAACGGAGGAGATGGGATTCCACAATAATTTCCTTTTCTTTGTAAGGAAGCGGTGTTTATGCCACCATAAAAATCCGTGGGAGATCGAGAGCAAATCCTTCTTTATCGTGAAATTTGGTTTTCACACTCACTTAATATTATCGTCGCGATAGCAAATATCCATGTACACCGACAGAGGGAGCAACTTCAAATGAGTAAAATTGCCAACTTTGAAAGTTATACCCCTTAAAACATTGAAGATGTAAAGGAAAGATTTCCGCACAGCCAGATACGTTAATTATGTATACATTTTGTGACTCAAACTCTATTCTTGCTCGCCGTTTTTGGAACAGGGCTAGTATGACAGTGATGCATGTACAGTTAATGCATGGGGCTATGCAGAAATCTTTCCAGATATAAAACTCGAAAGCCGCTCGAAAATCTATGCCCGACGTGCGCGACGTTCTTGTCAGAAATTTGACCTTCATCGCGGGCTGTACTGAATAAGCCCGAATCTTTGCTATTTTGAAGGTCACGACTACCAAACTTGGCTTCCTCACTACCTCTCAAGGTGCTTTCTTTAGCAATACCGATAATAAGTACAAGAAACGCTTATAATTTCCAGAGCTGGCCGCCGATTTTTCTCGCACAACTTTCACCGATGCAAACACAAGGCAATATGACGACAAACTATGTGTAGCAATTTTGAAGAGCCATTTCCCGAAGTTAAATCGCTCAAACATAGACAAGTTTGGAATCACAAAAAATGTCGTTTTCAATTGAATCGGTGCATTTATAATGTGCGCTTGCGCAGACGATATTTTGCCCTAGATCCCGCGCAGAGTCGCCTGAAGGGCTAGTAAGCCCAAAAACCTGTACGAAAAACAACCCCGAAATGCCTTAAAACTATCTGAATATTAAGCTAAGATGTTAAAGTTTTTAATCCCGGAGGTGAGTTTAGGTCTTTTAAAGCGGTATACGAATGACACAATAAAAGGTGTCAAATCTACGCTCGATTTGAATCAGCCATATTAGTGGGCGTGGCCGTGTAATTCAATATGAAAAGGTGAAGGTTGTAGGATGTGGTGTCTAGTTAATCTGAAAGCCACTCATTGCATTGGCAACTAAGGCCATGTGGTAGCAGGCGTTACCAATTAAATAGACCAAATAATTAGCAGCATGGAAAGCTCTTTTGGTAGACTTAAGGTGTAATGCCCGCTACCACGTGACCTTAGTTCCCAACGAGTGGCTTTCAGCTTTACCACAAGCTTCACATTTTCACTGCTTGTTTTATTCATGAGCATGAGCAATTTCATACTTGAGCATGCGTACTAGCTATGCCATGCTATTGAGGCCTAACAAGGCCGAAACAACTGTCCAATAACATGGCTGCTAATGCTCAAACTCAAACTTTAATTGGTAGACTCGAGGGTTAATGGCCACTGCCAAGTGGCCTTAGTGCCCAATGAGTGGCTTTCAGCTTACCTAGACACATTTATTTGGGAAGTATTCGTCTAATTTAATATGAGGCTATTGATACGGGAGACTTTGATATGTTCATCAAGCCTACCCTGCTATACAAGTGAAATTTCGAGAAAGAAAAAGATAAATAATACATTTGTTTTAAGCTTGAATCAATGCGTTCCTTCATCCTTCAGTAGACGACAGGGCTTTAAAGGAGGAAACTAAATTACAACAGATATAAAAACGAAAAGCTTAGTATTAGGGTCGATGTATTGAAAGGGAAAACTGTCACTGTAAAAGCTTCCGAGATAGGGCGAGCTTATTTACAGAATTTCTAATACAAAAATTTTAACCACACGCAGCCCCATGCATTAATCTCACTCGGTATACAAGTTGCATTCTATGAAATAGCTTTTATAAGTTGAGAGTTTTTTCGGCAGTCTTTAAAATAATTCTGGGTTCTTTAGGGGGCAGTTGGCTTTATTTCTCTATCTTCCAGGTTCCACGTCTTCCGTCATTTTCTTGCCATGTCATCCGTCGTAATTCAGTAAAGAAAAGGTGACTGGTTTTCACCATGGCAATGGACCGGATAGTGATTTATCGGTGGATAGTTATTCATCACCCAATTCAGGCTTTGTGCACTGCGACGTTTTATCCACTGGATAACTATCCTGTGGATAGCAGTTTTATCCGGTGGATAGGCTTAACCAGTGGCAAACGTTTTCCGCTCTTTGAACAACAGGGGCCAGTTGTAGTCTTTGAAGTAAACTGTCAATGCATTTATCCAAGGCTCTTGATCTTTAATTTCAGCGAAGTTATCAACGTCTTTTTGTCTCCAAAATTCAAAGTACGGATGCCGAAGTACATCTCTGCTATCATCTCTTGCTAATAACTCAGAGCGTCAACCCCGCACCTGAGGTCTGACTCGTAAGCGATCACCTCCCGTAAGCGAATGCCTACGCAAAAGCATGAATACTCTGCTTTCCACTGATCCCCAAACTGCGAACAATAAAATAGCAAATAATTCCAGGTCTAATAATGTACATGTTTAAACATATCAACGGGAAAAGTCCAAAGCCTGCTGTGGAACCATGCCTCTGACGACGAACTGACAAACTTTGGTACTTCTTGTAAAGAGAAGCCAGACTCAGAGACGCTTCTGTCAGTTGTGGATACGCAGTCAGGTACACACAGTGCAAGTGAGCGCAGTCCATCTTCGTCAACACTTCCCAGTTTGTACGAGCTCTCGAAACAACTTGATGTCAAGTCTGCAAATAAGGATTACTTTCCATGCAAGGGACCACAAGAGGCCATAATAAGATGCGGCAGTAAGAGAGTCTCTCCAGAAATCCCTTTGGATTCAATCTGTGCTTTACAGTTAAATATGAAGAATTTTCTTGTAATTCTCTTGGAGATTATATTGCATTATGGTCGGAATTCCTGAAGTCATAAACCTTTGCATGATTTGTATTTCTACAGTCTTATTGTTTGTATTGCAGGGACCCAAAATTCCATTATACTGTTCAAAGCTAAAAAGCCAAAATCCGTAAATGGTGCCATAGTTCTCCACCCGGGTAGGTACATTTCACTGCCCCCCAACCATGATGGACTGCTTAATGGACTACCAAAATGGACTACCCTCAATTACCTACCTTGAAAAAAAAAAATTACTAAGGCTTGGTTGTTTTGACTCGATTGAGCGCAATCCCTGCCATTTTGTTGTTGTTGTTGTTGTTTTAAATGCTGGTGGACAGCTGTTCTGCAGGCTCATTCATTCGTCGCACGTGATGGTTGACACTTTGGATGGCTAGTCGGAGACAGGCTACCAGCTCATATACCTGCTATACCTTATATGGTCAATGAACCCGCCAGCAAATAAAGAAAGCTGAATAAAACTGGCGACCATTAACCGGCGGCCATTAAAAATCTTCTCAAGGCAGAATTAACGAGTAGAAATTCCGAAACTGGAACCAAAATAAAAATGAAGTGCATTGCAGAGAATTGTTAGAAAAACAAAGACCAGTGCTGGCATCGTGTTTAACAAATTTTTTTGCGTTTTTGTGTTTAACAAATTTTCTTTGCTGTTGATGTTCAGCTTACAACAAAACACTTTCATGTACTGAAATAGCGCAAGAGTTAAATAACTTAAATAATAGACGTTGCAAGTCTGTAAATTCATGGGCCAGTCTATTTGAAACAAAGTGAACGGCCACTATTTCAGCCAAGGTTACAATGGCATTCGCTATTAAAAATTTATTGTGACGATCGACATTAAAAGTTTTTAAAAACTAAAAATTAACACAAGCTGAAAATATTATTTATAAGTTTTTAAAAAGTAAAAATTAACACAAGTTGAAAATATTATTTTATCTGCAGTCGATGCAACGTATTCATCACCAGCTTCAAACTTTCGATCCTTGCAAGCTTTATTTTGTTGTACGAGCTCTCTGTAGAGATAATGGTAGACTATTTTTTTTTATTTATAACAGCTCATCATTTTGAAGAGCTAGTTTAATTTTTCCACATCGGTAGTTAGTCTCTGTGGAGGAAAGAGGAGAGGAACAGGGGAATCGGGCGCCTTTATGAAACCCGTGGAGAGAATGCACATCTTCTCTCTCCTTTCTAACGTCTGGCTAATCAGAATGTGTATTTTGTTTTGCAACATGCTCAAGTAATATAGGAAGGTTTCTCTGTCGTATTAGTGCAGAGATTTGTTATTTCATTTTATTTTCTTCGTTATTTTTTTCCTTAATTAGCAGTAAAACACAAACAGCAGTGATAACGCACGTTACAAAAATGCCTTTATTCTTTTTATCATGCAACCAACTTGTAGAACCAAAACATATGGTGACAGAGCTTTCTCTGTATGCACTCCGAAGCCCTAGAACACTTTTCCTTTGGAAATACGACGTCCCAGTACACTTCTATTATTTAAGAAAAAACTCAAGACTTTCCTTTTTACTAAATTTATTAAGAGTAACTTTTTATCACATGTTTAATTTTTAGATTCTAGCTTTTTTATGTATTTTGCTAAGTTTCTAAGTTATTTTAGGGATATTTTTGTAAAGCGCCTCGGGCAAGTAATGGATGTGTGCGCTTTACACGAACTGTTATTATTATTATTATTATTATTATTATTATCATCATCATCATGTTTCTCACCGCTGTTCTTGGTTTTCCTTACTTAAGCTTCGATAGCTAATGAAAAAAAAAAGAATATTTTTGCGTTGTCCTAAAAGGCACGGGTTTGTGAGTTAATTGTTCAGTGCCTTAAGATAATTATTATGGTAGGATTATGGTCAGCGGCGCCGAATATGGCGGCCACGAGTTTCAAAGCTCTGATTTTAGTGTTTTATTTTTTAGCTATTTGCTGTGAAATTCTTTCTACTTGGGATCCATTCGATTGCGACCATCATGGGCCTTGCCAAGAAGCTCTCAGAGTTTTTCCTGGCGCATATTTTAGTCATTACGGTCGATTTGCTGTCACTGGACGAGCTTCAATTGCTTTTGTGGCGAGGCGCTTTGGATTTCATCGCGCCAAGATTCCTTTGGTATCTTGGACAAAGCACGGATGTACATCTCTGCTAATTCCTGGTCACGATCCGCCTCTAAACATTACAATTTTTGGAGACATTTCGATTAATCCTGGTCCGGTGACTTTAATTCAAAACAATCTGATGAGGCGAAATGAAAATCTACCGAATATCTTGGATTTGCATACGAACACTCGAGTTATAACATACACCCGTGCTGAACTACTTGGCATTCGTCGCGCGTCTCGCAGTTTTGTTTGTGGATCAGTTCTCCATGATTTAAACCTAAATGGACTTCTGAGGTTTAGAGGATGTCGAGCTGGCCGACGGAAGATATCTGTACGTATTTCTGATCGAATAAGTCATACTACTCGCCGTGATAGAACCACCTCTCGCACATCTGTTTTGGTTCGTATTGTTCCTGAACAATTACGTTTACGTGTTGGAAGCTATTTAAAATTCTGTAGTTTGAATGCCAGGTCTGTGAGAAACAAATCGGCGGACTTTGTTTCCTATGTTGAATCATCTGGAGCAGATATTTTCGCAGTAACTGAGACATGGCTTTCAGAGATTGATGATGCGTGCAGAGCCGAAATCACCCCGCCCGGGTACAAGCTGTTTGATCACACACGATCTGATCGATCTGGTGGCGGAACTGCTCTATTGATTAGAGAAAATTTACATGCAAGTCTTGTAGATGCTGGTGATCGTACTTCTTTTGAGTTTTCTCATTGGATGGTCGAGTTCCAGTCGCGAAAACTACAGATTATTATTATTTACCGTCCACCCTATTCGAGTAACCATCCTGTCACGACGAGTGTATTCTTTGCTGATTTTTCGAGTTTTTTGGAGAGTATCATAATGTCATCTGTACCGTTACTGATAGCAGGTGATTTTAATATCCATGTAGACGTTCCGGGGAATGCAGACAGTGTTTGTTTAAAGGAGCTGCTTGAGTCAATGGGCCTTCAACAACATGTAAACGAGTCAACGCACGAGTCAGGACACACCCTGGATCTGATCATTACTCGACAGTGCGACTCCTTATTGGCTAACAACCCTGTGACTGACTGTCTGTTTTCTGATCACTTTACTTTGATCTGTGATCTAACCCTGGACAAGCCACCGCTCCCGAAAAAAACAATCTCTTTCAGGAAGACCAAAGTTGTTGACGTTAACCTGTTATGTGACGAACTCTCTACAACTTCACTTTGTACAGACAGCCCTGATGCTCTGAATGATCTTGTTAAATGTTACAATTCTACATTATCTGCGGCTCTTGATCGTCATGCGCCCCTTGTCACTAAGTTTATCACAGTGAGGCCTTTGGTACCTTGGTTTAGTGAAGATATTAGGGAATCAAGGAGGGAAAGACGGAGAGCTGAAAGAAAATGGCGTCGATCTCGATGTGTCCGTCATTTGCTTGAATTTAAAATGAAGAGGAACTTTACAACCTACCTGATGAATGAAGCCCGTCGTAAATTTTACTCAGATTTTATTGTTGAAAATGGCTCCAATCAAAGGAACCTATTCTCAGCAATAAAGAGATTGCTAAATCAAGGTCATGAAGTACCTTTCCCACCAACTAGTGACAAGCTGGTTTTAGCCGATGAAATGGGTAGCTTCTTTGTTGAAAAGATTGACGCCATCCATGTCAAATTGGACAGACTAGCTGATTGTTTGCATGATTCCCATTTTGACTATGTGAAAACGTTACCAACTAGAATACTGGACAGCTTTATCCCTTTAACTGAAAGTGCAGTCAGTAAGCTGATTGGCTGCTCTCCGAAGAAGAGCTGTATGTTTGATCCGATGTCAACACCTATGGTAATCAGCTGTGCTGATGTGCTATTACCAGTCATTACTAAAATGATCAACCTGTCTCTTAATTCTGGAGAATTTGCGGATGACTGGAAATGTGGGCTTATTAATCCTATCTTGAAGAAACCTGGATTGGATTTACTGTACAAAAATTACAGACCGGTTAGTAACTTGCAATACATATCCAAGTTGACTGAAAAAGTTGTTTTTAATCAAGTTTACGATCACATGGTTTCAAATGCTATCTTTCCTGCGCTTCAATCTTCTTACAGGAAATTCCATAGCACTGAAACTGCACTTATCAAGGTGATGAACGATATTTTGTTAAAGATGAACTCTCAACACGTCACTTTGTTAATTTTATTGGATCTGAGTGCTGCCTTTGACACCGTTGATCATCAAATACTTTTAGAGAGGCTATCTGACGAGGTTGGCATACGTGGGACTGCTCTGAATTGGTTTAGATCGTACTTGTCTGATAGAAGTCAGCGCGTTTCTGTACATGGCGTTCTTTCTCGTCCTTTTGACTTGAACTGCGGAGTACCTCAAGGCTCATGTTTAGGACCTCTGCTATTCATAATATATGCGTCCAAGCTGTTTAAGATCGTGGAACATTATCTTCCTGATGCTCATTGTTTCGCAGACGATACACAGCTGTATCTGAGTTTCAAACCACTCGGCAACACTGCTCAAGCTGATGCTATACAAGCAATGGAAAAGTGCATTGACGCGGTGAGGAAATGGATGATTCAAGATCGGTTGATGATCAATGATGAAAAAACCGAGTTTTTGTTGGTCGGTACGCGACAACAGCTTGATAAATTAGATTCGTGTTCCATTACTGTGGGCAATAATCGTATCAGTCCAAGCCCTTGTGTTAAAAACCTTGGATCGTGGTTTGACAGCAACTTAAGCATGACTGATCATATAAACAAGGCTTGTAATGCGGCATTTTATCATTTACATAACTTGAGACGTATTAAGAAATACCTATCGAGGGATTCTTTAATTACCATGGTTCATGCTTTTATAAGCAGCCGTCTTGATTATTGTAATGGTTTATTGTTTGGCTTACCAAAGGGGCAGATCGCTAAATTACAGCGTGTACAAAATGCAGAAGCAAGACTTATTTGTGGGATCGGAAAATTTTCTCACATTACACCGGCGCTTTACGAGCTGCACTGGCTGCCGGTTTCTTTGCGTATTGATTATAAGATTTTACTTTTGACTTTTAAATGTATTTATGGCCTGGCGCCAACTTATCTTAGCGATCTTATTAGTATAAAATCGAACTCATTATATAATCTTAGGTCTACTGGTAAGCTCTTATTGGACCATCCCAAGGGAAAGATGCTTACAACATTGGGAGCAAGATCATTTTCAGCAGCAGCTCCGAAACTCTGGAATGGCCTACCCGTGGAGCTTCGTCAAGCAACATCACTTGACAGTTTTAAATCTCGACTTAAAACTTATCTTTTTAAGAAGTATTTTTATAATCTATAACTTTATTTTATTTTTATGGTAATGTATTTTCGTTTTCTCTTAAATATATGATTGTAAAGCGCTATTGATCAGAATATGTAAATACGCGCTATATAAATTAGTAAATTATTATTATTATTATTATTATCTTGTTTTCTTTAGTTTCACCAAAGGTAGTTTTGCTGTGGTCTGGGATTACGTTCCAAGTGGGAGACAAACTTTGGTGTTCAGCCATTGGAATTCCTCCTATAAACATAACAATAACAAGGGACTCAGCAGTTGTGGCAAATGGGACAAACTATGCAAGCATCCAATTAAGCGAGGACGGTATCTACAAATGCCGGGCAAGTAGCAAGGATGGACGTGACGAGAGAGAAATACTGATGATCGGTGGTGAGTAGACCGAGATTGTCTTTGGTCTTTTACTTCAACTTTTTAACATGTACATCTCTTTTTAGATTTATCGGACGCTTTTTCAATTTTTTTAACCAAATAATCCAATGTAAAGTAACTTGCTGTCTAGGTCTTGTGTGTTTTCAATACTTTCCATCCCAAAAGATAACTTATATAAGCAATTACAAGTCTAACTTTCAATTAACGTGTTTTGTTGCATATTGAAATGAAAGGTGCTAAATAGCGCTCTCCGTGATGCTGGTTTTAAATGCTGCAAAGATGGCTCAAATTGTTGAGTCTTTTGGCATTTATAGAGATTTCTGGTTTGAAACGGAAGCATTGTAGATTGGATCCTACAGACAAATCTTCTAGCATTAAATGGTATAGTGAACCGAGGAAGCTCCTCGAGAATTTTACACATATGATCTAAAACTGCTGTATGCAAGAAAAGAATTTCATAGAAAAATTGGATAGGATTAAAAAACTAATCAGTTGTGATTTGGTCCTTCAGGGAACAGTAGATAGTTTCCACGTTACCTCATCGCCGCCATGCGGGTGGACGTAAATAATAGATTTCCCATAGACCCATTCTGCTAACTCAGTGTTGTACCCAATTCATATCTCCTGGGCTTAAGATTCTTTGTGTATTGTATTTGCATTATAATGTAGCATTCATATTTAAATGACATGGAAATACCTGGAACAAACCGTTTTAATCCCAAAGGGTTTGAATTGGGTACAACATTGAATAAGCCGAATGGGTCTACTAGCTCCTTTTGTTTGTCTACCAGTATTTGCTCCTTTCACCACTGTTACCTGTGTCTATAGAGATTGGCTTCAATAAATACAATAATAATAATAATAATAATAATAATAATAATTTAGAACTTATATAGCGCATTTTCCATGTGTATATGATCAAATGCGCTTTACGAGCAGATGAAATTGGAATTTGGAAATGTTGGTTTTTGTTGAGAGGGGAAAACCGGAGAACTCGGAGCAGAGAAGAGAACCAACAACAAACTCAACCCACATATAACGTCGAGTCCGAGAATCGAATCCGGGCCACATTGGTGGAAGGCGCATGCTCTCACCACTGCGCCATCCCTGCTCCCGGGAAAGCGACCCTGATCTAATCGAGGCTAATACCAAAGTTGAATTTCATATTTTCTTTGATATTTTGTCTTTTAATTAACTCTATTTTTTACACCAATGACAAGCTTCAGAAAACTGGCTTTAAAACGAACTTCATGCGGTCCTTTTGCTACGCTATTTATATTCCGCCAGAAACATTGCATCATCTTCCCCAACAGGGTTCTTATCAAAAATTTTGGCGTGATTTTAGAGTCATAGTGGTTGCGGCTTACAAAAGAAATCTTTCCTTGCAGCACATCGAAGGAGTTTTTTTTTTTTTTAAGGAATTAGCTCCTGGATAATTCCAAAGATAAGATTGTAGCTAAATATGACACAGAAAACTATATCAGTACGTATAATGAAAACGAAGACTGTTTTAAAGCAAAATGGACTGTAACAATAAAAAAGTAGTGATTTATGTTGTTTTAAATAATTTGCGGGTTTGAGATATGCTTGTGCGTGTCAGCAGGCTTGTGTGAGGGTTTGATATTTCAAACGTGTTTCTCATGTTGCTCCCTCAGTCATATTAGTGTTTTTTCTTCCGCGTCTGAAATGAATTGTCTTTTCATTCTCGTGTAAATGTAATGTTTATGAATTGTGTGATTTGAAGTGGCTAAATTTTTCACACTTCTAAAAGTTTTTAGTTAATTAGTGTAATCACGAACAAAACTATTTAGAAAGAAAATTGTGGACGGTTAACTAAAATTACTGGATATTTTGTACGAGTCAGGTGTTAAACCTTTTCACCCCCTTCGCGCAAGAAAACGTAACGGCAGAAAGTACTCAGCACCATGGCAATCTTCTGTTTTTGTTGCGCTGTTTCAGGGGGACTTAGGCGAGTGCTAATACGGTCGCACATTTTTGTATTAACAGAGCTCAATACTTTTTCGCACATTTCTGAACAGCTATATGGTATGCTAGTGAATGAGTTATCCCGGCTATACGTTGATCATGATTTGAAATGGGGACAGTTGTTCAAAAGAGCGGATACCCATTCCAGCGGATTAGTCGCTAACCAGCAGATAAAATGTATTGCAACTGAACTTTGCGAACGATAGGTTTTCTCCGCCAGAGAGCGAGTTATCCGCTGGTCAGAGTTATCAGCTCTTTGAACAACTGGGGACAGGAGGACAGTTGAGACGTTTGTTCTAAGTACTCTCAGTAACTGACTGACTATCCCGGTCCCGCGGGTTATCCCTTGTTTACTATCGATACAATATCTATTAGTGATCATCAGTTTCATTTCTGCAGTCAGGTAGCTTCTTTGTATGCTGCGTTTTAGGGGAAGACTCGGAGTAGATATTAACCGTATTGTACTATGATGAAAACTGAAAACTTCAACGAAAGAGAGGTTATTCCTCAATCGAGCCCTTCCCAGCAAGCACCTTCGCCCAACGTTTTATCAGAGTTTTTCTGTCTCATGACCGCCTTCGCCGCCATATTCCTTGTTTGTTGTTTTGACTTGCTTGTCCTCTGTGGTTTTGCAAGGTTTCATGAAATTTGTATGCTGCGTTTTAGGGAAAGACTCAGAGTAGATATTAACCGTATTGTACTATTGTTGTTTGTGTAGAATGTGGTGTCGTGGTAAACAATTCGCTCTCAAGCCCTGGCTATCCAGTTCGAGATTATCAGCCTAATAAGCATTGTACGTACTGGGTTCCAGTCCCAGAGGGCAATTCATTGATGATTGACTTTGAACTTGATCTGGAAAATCACACCTCATGCAGGTAATTATAACTAAGGGTAACTATAAAGTTAACATGCAGGTAATTATAACTAAGGGTAACTATAAAGTTAACATGAAATACGTTGTACAAATGTTGTTCATCTGCGGCCGGTTGTTAGACAGGCGATGAACCTTTATTCACGTTTGAAAAAGTATAGATCTCGCACACATTGAAAATATCCTTTAGAGCTGCTTTTATGCGAAGAGTAAAAACAGAATGCCTGAGTCAAAACTGATGAGGGGCAAAAATTTATTAATTTATTAGATAGATCTCCGAAAAGAAGTAATTACGTTAGCATCAAATGTTCACCTGTTAAATCCTGCGTTACTGCTTACACGTGCTTTGAACAACTGGGTGCTGAACATTCTCGAATCACAAGTTATGTTTACTGGAAGACGTGACGTTGGTAACCAACGAATGAAACTTAAATCAATACAAATAATAAAAAGAATGGTAAATAAACAACAACAACAAAAACTCACACAAACCACGCACAGATTTGAAAATACCAGTCAACATCTTCCGTATTGGATCCTTTAGGGATCTGATGCGATATATCATAACTTACCGGTAGCCTCGCAGTGTGCCTAACATTCCTAACTCATATAGGAAATTAGAAAAGTACTATCAATAAATGGTCTTCAAAAAGTACAACTATTGATAAAAATCTGAAGATATGAATGATCCTAGCAGCCGGTTATGAACACTACTTCAGTGGCCATCATGCACCACTCACGGGTATGTTACGAACCAACAAAATCAACCAGCTCAACAGTCCCAGTTGGATTGTTAGCTCAGTTGGTAGAGCACTGCACCGGTATTGCAGACGTCATGAGCTCAACTCCCGTACAAGCCAGAATTTTCTTTCAGGCTTTGTTTTTACTACTGCTTAAATAGTGTTCATGATTGCCAGCGATGATCATTCAAATCTGCATTTATCAATCCGCAGTTCAAATATGTGATATTCATATATCCATTCTCACATGATAAAATTCTGTTCGGCAGGCTCACTATTGACAATAAATAGCCCGGCATAGCCTACCGATGAAATGTTGCCGTATTGTTTCCATTTAAATGTCCAGTTGATACTTTTATTGCTGCAATGGAGCGTTTTTATTCACGCGACTACCGGCCATATCGGCTTACTGAAATGCATTAAATAGAGTTCAATTCTTAGAGATTTAGTTTGGGACATCAGCATGGTCATCGTTTCTTTGTTTGAAACACCAACATGGTCGCCGTGACTTCATGTGAAAACACTCTGCAGCGTTTGGTTTGTCGATCGGTTGTGTGCTCTGAACAGGCAGTACGGATAGTGCTCATTTCCAAGGTTCATCCCAATGCAGTAAAAGGGTCTAATAAGAGATAAGTCATGCAGGAAAAAAGTGTTTTTGAATAAAAGGGTATATATACTTCGCCATCAGAAATCCTTCAGCAATTAGCGATTGACGGCCTTACACAACACCTCTCAATTATCCAGTGACCCGCCCCTCATACCCTGATCTTGAGCTTCTCGTAAAGGAAATAATGTACCTTCTTCAAGCCCCGGCCAAACGCTCGCAACATTTCAACGCAACATCTTGCAACATAGTTGGGCACAACATGTTGCACACGTTTGGCCACCGTGTTGCGATATGTTGCTACATGTTGGATGGTGTTGGCTCAAATTTGAAAACGGTCAAAATTTTCGTGCAACATTTTAGATGTTGCATGATGTTGTACTCGTTTGGCCACATTCACGCAACATTGTTGCACTAGGGCATGCGCGCTAGGTCGATTTGCTATTTCAAAGCACCAGAACACAACGTGCTGCACACGTTTGGTCACCCTGTTGTGATATGTTGCAACATGTTGGATGGTGTTGGCACATAAACCGTAAAATGTTGGGTTAAAATGTTGCGTGCGTTTGGCCGGCCCCTTAACAACATCGCCACAACATGATGCAACAATGTTGCAAGACGTTGGGTTGAAATGTTGCGAGCGTTTGGCCAGGGCTTCAGATAACAAAAGTGTCTAACTTGGTCTTGTTTATTCAAAGTAGTGCGGGCCCCTTCTAACGTACTTAACACCAATGTTTTCTTCACAGCAATGATTATTTGAGGATTACTGATGAGAAGGGCCAGTCATTTGGTGTGTACTGTGGTTCGAAGACTGGGAAAACTGTTGAAGTGACTGGAGATTATGCAGTAATAATATTCCACTCTAACTATGGGTATAAAGAAGGGAAAGGATTTCGGATGCTCTTCCGTATCAAGAAGAGCGGATCAAGTTCAACAACAATAGGTAGGACCAATGACAGGTAGTAAATAAATCGATGTGGCTGTACTTTTCTTTTTGAAGCAAAAGCTTTTTCATAGAGGGATCCATAGAATTTGGCAATCTCGTTCCCAGGGTCTCTTCTCTTCCCGCCCCCTGGAGCGAGAGAGAAGAGACCCTGGTTGGGTCTGATCACGTGTGTCTGAGACAATTGAAGACGTTAGGGAGGGGTCGTTATATCTCAATATTTTGTCGCCGTTCCTTTTGTCACAATCCAAGCGAGGCTTTCGTGTTCTCTACTCGCTGACAATTTTATGGAGTCTGCAGATCGACTGGGTTCTGGGAAAGTCATCGGTTTCAAAACAACTCTCATCCGTTGAACTAGAAAGTTTATTTCTCTGATATTCAAAAAGCTTTCGATCACCATCGCTGGTTTAGTATCGAAAGGCGAGTATGGAGTGATGCAAAATGCAACCGCAAGTTAGTGTCTTATCTGATAAGAATAGCGTGTTCCCGACCCGGCTGAGACGGCATATGAGAAAGATATAAGAATCCTAATATGACCATGAACTCTTCATGGTTGCTGTGTAAAAGTTTCCCTTTTATTCGCTAACACTTTGGTTTTGACGCATTCGAATTCATGCTGTAACAAATCAACGTGGTGTGGTACATATGAGAAGAATGATAATCGTTTCCTGTGAAAAGCGCCTCCGAAGATTTGCACGGTCAAAGATTTTGGATCTTCGATAGCCTCTAAAAAATATAGCTGATTTATTTCTTCTTCTTTCCGAGCCGCTGCACTTCGAGCAAAATATAAATTTCGAACAAAGTTCAGCTGACAAAATGCTCGTTGCGTTTAACACTGTGCAAATGAGCGACTGTTTTGTTTCGTAGTATGCAAAACTTTGGCGTCTGTGGTGCTGTGCCGGTGAAGTTTGGCTTACCAACGGAGAACTGATCATTTGGCCGTCTTTTGGCCGATTTAGCTTCGTGTATGTTTTCAGCGGGTTAACATTATGATTCAGAGGATGTTAGTGCTTTGTATTTTAGTTATTTTGACCTCAAAGGTCATTTCTGGGTTATCAACGCCTGTTTGTTGGAACTCGTGTTGTTTCTGTTTAGCGACTGTGGTTTCCATGTCCTTCGAGGCGTTTGGTTTGGCTCATTTCAGTTCGTCCGTTGACCGTACAGCCTGTCTTGTTATCTTAAGTTCGTAAGGTTAGCGTTTTTAGCCGTGTGATGATTATCTTGCAATATTTACATTGCCGGGCCCGGCAGCAAGATCAAGATGTTCAGTATTCCTATCACGGCTATCTGTCTTTCGATCCTTTCTTTAGCACTGTAGCTTCTAAATGAGCTACACAGCAGAAATTGATCACTTAGCTTTGGTTACGGCTGTGTTTTTGTTTGTGATCGTTTCGCTCCGCTTTGTAACTGTGGTTCTTAGTAGTTTCCTCCTTTCGTTTAGGCAGTTTATTGGCTGTGTTTTGAGTCAGTACGCCATGAAATGACAGGCAAGACCATGGTTTCGATCCTCCCTTGTGGATCTCGTCAGTTGCCGGGAATGGCTTGATTAGAGTTGCTCTTTAGGCAACGTCGTTCTTTTCTCAGGGTTTATCCCACTTGACATGGTCCATGCTTCGCGGATAACAGTGCAACAGTGCTCACACGCTTCGATGGCTTTCCGTACATTTCCGTTCTCCCCTAGGCTCAGTAGAGACAACTTTCACACTAATCCGCCCCTCCCTCGACTTGTTTATTTGTAATCTCCCAGATTCTGGGAGACACGTGACCAGACCCAACCAGGGTCTCTTCTCTCTCGTTTCAGGGGGCGGGAAGAGGAGAGACCCTGGGAACGAGGTTGAGAATTTGGAAGGAATTGTAATTGCTATAGTAATATCACCGAAAACTTCAAACCTTCGGTGAGGGCTAAACAAAAACTAATTTTTCTTGCGCAAGCAGGGTTAGATAGCAGAATATCTGTTATGTATGTACCTGCGAGTTCTGCATCTCAGATGAACAAAATGTCCCAAGAGGGTCATAATGACTTCCGGCTGAGTCCATCTGGACACAAATATCTATTTTCTGGTTGTTCTTTTCCTTTTTGAAGATAAAAAGCTTTTCATAGAGGGATCCATAAAATTTGCAATTAATTGTCGTTGCTATAATAATATCGCGGAAATTTTGCGGAAATATTGCTTCAAACCTTCGGTTTTCTTGTGCAAGCAGGGCCTGTTCGCACTACGCGAAATTTTGTTTGATTTGCCAAAAAATCTGTCGACGCGAAGCCATTTCTAGTGCGAACGGCTTTTTGCACCAACCAAAATTTTTGCAAGCGCAACGAAACTTCAAAGATTCCGTCGACTAGCTTTGGAGGCTGTAAAAATTTTGTGAGGCGAGAAAATCCTTTGTTCCTTGACAACTATCCGTCACTGGGTCATCAAATTGATAGGAAGTAAATGACAGGCCTGTGCGGACTCCTTCAGTGTGGTTGTTGCGGTTGCCTCGCATTAGAGCCATCTGTCACTAAAAAAAAATTCGCATGTTCATGTGCGAACAGGATTACGGAAACAAAAAATTGGTGATATCAAAATTTTCATTTTTTTTACAAACGCTAAACTCAAATTTTCGTCTTAGTGCGAACAGGGCCATAGTAAAATATCAGTTACCAATATTCTTCCATGTCCTGTATCTCCGATTCATAAAATGTCCCAAGAGAGTCATAAATGACTTCTGTCACCAAAAAGTGATCACTTTCAAACTAGTTTTTTAATTTTCAACCGTTTGAGCTGACACTTTGCACAATAATAGGACTTTGTATTCCCAACAATCGTATGTTTTTGAATTTTTTATTTTAACGGTTTTTGGCGCGAAAATGACGTCATAAGATTGACAGCAAAAAGTAGTTTTCGACTTATGGCATAAAATACAAGAACTTTTAAAAGAACTTACAGCGATGAGCTCAAATGTGAAAAAAAACATTTGTAAAGCTTAATTGGTTGAAAATTTATTGAGCTGTGAATTTCGTATTTTGCGCCATTTTGTTACTTGAAATTTGGTGATCTTTAGAAAGTTATATCTTCTTAAAGGAGAAGTTCATTCCAAAATTACACTGTTTTTTCTTTTCACCAACGAAAAGATAATGTAAAGATAGGCTACTCACCAAAATTTCAGATTCCAAAGAGCTTTTTAACTAAACGAAATCCCTGTCGAAAGTAGCCCGAAAATCGAGAACAGACAGCCGCCATCTTGGAGTAACTTAGCAGCCTGGCAATATATGCGTGACGTCAAAGAGCTCAACCTGGCTCGTAAATAAATGGCTGCCCTGGAGCCGTATCGCTTCGAACCAGAACGTGTTCCTGATGAAAACCAGGGTTCTGATGATGACAACGATGGGTATGAAAGATTACTAAATTTAAACTGTTGTATTTGCGGTCGTTGTGAGTTCAGAGACACTGTAAGAGAGTGCATCTGCTGTCTTGAAGAGCCCGAAGTGGAAAACAAGTCCACGGAAGGTATTTAATGTCGTTTGCACTTTTTCTGCCCTTTCCATGCTCGTGCACCTAAGTGTCAGCTCTCCTGATGAAGACAAGCAGCTAGGCCATGCGACAAGTGTTGTCATTTTCTTACCTCAGTTTAATAAAGTTTTGAAGTAAGTTCTCACCTACCTTGTCAGAGGTCATGTTTAATTAGTTTTTTTTTTTTTTATGAGAAAGAGCCAGCAAGCTTCGAGCAAGCCAAGTGTTGTAAACAAAACGTAGAGGCGGTTTGTTTAGCGATAAATTCTATACAAGGTGCCACTGAAGCAAAGAATGTTCGACACTAATGCTATTTTCTTGTCAATTCACTTGCGTAAACAGGGATGTGTTGTATTACACAACACGAAGAGTTTACGGTCGTATGCCTAACTCGGGCTGTTTTAGGAACAGCAATTATAGGGTTCCATTATTTAAACAGATCTCCGGTACCTTCACCCATGCAAAACCGGTAAGAAATTTATGCGAATAAATTCTGTTTTATTTAGGCATCAAGAATGTACTAGCCATCCCAACGAAATAGGAATTATTACAAGTCAGTCTCAAGGCTTTTATTTCAACATAACCTTCATAAAAAATCAGAATTTGAAGCCCTGCTTATAACAACTGAAGTTTTCACACTCTCTGTCATGTTTGCGACTCAGAGAGATACTTGGTTATTATTGTCTTAGGCAGTCATGTTCCTCATACCTACTAGCACCTCATAACAATGGAAGAAATGAAAGATGTAAATTTAAATAACCTGAGGAAATTAGGATCTATTTCTTTTAATATATTTATTTTCTCTGAAAATCTTGCATAGATTTGTACCAGTCCTGTGCTCATATAAGCTATGGCTATGACTCTAAATGACTTATCAATTGTCATATCCTTTTTCATGGAAATTATAGCTCATGTTTTGTTTGTTTGTTTGTTTTTTTCTTTTGTGGATTGTCGGTAAAACCGATTCAAAGTACCTTGCTTCACTATGTTTTTGAAATATTGCAAAATTAATACAGTAATAATAACAACAACAAACAGTAATGATTAGTGATGATAAATCAGATAATGACATAATGACACAAACCATTCTATATTATGGTGTGCATTTCAGAAACTACCGCTATGCGGCATACAGGCAAATGTGTGGTGGATCTATCAAAGGCTGGGCAGGAAACAAAGAAAAGTCATTCCATCTTGTGTAGTGTCTGCCATACGGAAACAATTTCCAGAGGCTGATGGCAACTACACTGGCTTCAAGGAACCTTCAGTCACTGAGCTTGACTTAGCATTTCTTTAACTTGTTTCTGTGGCAAAGAGAAAATATAATTCTTTCAACCTAAAACTGAAACTAAAGAAATGCTATGCAAATCAAAACAAATTAAAGAAATTCTAAGTCAAGGTCAGTGACTGAAAAATTGAATGAAGGTCACTGTCGGTTTTTGTATTTGTTCTTTTTTTTTATCTCTCCTTCTTTGGCCAGAACGGGTGTAACAATACTTGTAAATGTCCAAGGAAAGAAAACGTATTCCAAATGAATGTTTTGCCTGTTTTCCAACTAAATATATTCAAGTATTAAGTACAAGCACTGTCTATGTGTCAACACAATGTTGCAACACACTGTCATTTGTAATGCTTTTTTGAGAAGATTTCTATATTCAGTGTGCAAAAATTTATTGAAATCTTGACACATGCCTTGCAATGATGTCTTCTTTGTTTCCACGGGGACTTGGGGCAATATTTTGTGGAAGATGTGGCCTTTCAAGAGGGGGAACATCAATCTCCCCCTTCTTCAGCAAAATTACATCACTGAGAAGATCGTGGACAAACTGGTATGCCTTCTCTTCGTATATGGGCTTCGCAACCCACTTCTTCTGTAGCTTTGGATAGACACATTTGTAACGCAGTTCTCCAGAGGCAGTGGTCGCCACCCCTCTCCCCACATTGCAGTTGTGATCAATGATAGCAAGCTGCGTTCTGCTAACCATACCGTTGTAAGAATAATGTTGTGACTTGTTCACGTATTTCTTTGCCATCGAGCCATGGTAGACTTCTAGACATCCGGTTTGAATAAAATCGGCCAGGAGACAGATATCCTTCAGGAGTTTAGGTTTCCATGCCACTTCCTTTAAAGCGTTGTGTGCAGGAGATCCAATCGGAAGCCATACCTTGTTTCTCCTCTGTTCATTGGCAATTTCGCCATGCTCGCAAGCAGAAAGTAATTGGAAATCAGGCCATTCATGTATGCCGGCCACGTGGTAAACGATTGACTTCCATTTCTCTTGGCAAAGGAGTTGATCCCCATTAGAAGTCGCCGCGCACCAACACAGGTGATTAACTATGGATGCGATCCATGGCGATAAGTCTGAGCATTCACGTTTTTTAGATGCAGCAACAAGATCTTTGCGCACAGACTTTGCCAAGTGCCATGGATCGAATCTGTGTTTGATGTGGGCCTTTTCTCTTTTCATCATTGCTGCAACTTGGAGATGCCTACATATTAAATGAAACGCAGACCGGTTAAAAGTTTGTTATTAAGGCTTTGCCTTTTATAGGCTCTTAATGTAATGATCCGTCGAATATAAAGATCTCAAGGATACGGAGTCAGATTAACGTTTACTCTAATTTAGCCCAGTTTCAGTACAGGTCACGACAAACGCTCAAATCTGAAACAGCGCGAGCTCAACAAAGCGGAAATGGCGCACGCGATTAACATGAAGTAACGTAAAATTTTTATAAGAACATTATTTCTCACTGAAAAACTTAACACCAATTCATGGGGAACGATTTTTGCGCGTGTTTCGTGATCCCTCGCTCGTTTTACTTTATTAATAAGAAAAAAAAGATGGATCACTTGTAGTGTAAAACCACTAGCGTATTTTCATCAGCTAACGCAAGACATCAAAACAAAAAACAAGTGCTATTTTAGATTGTTTCTCCGCATGCTTATCTCATGGGTAATCTACGCTGTAATTGTAAAACCTTTGCAGACACAACGTAGAATTTACTTTCGGAATTCGACGACGTGGCTTAACGCATATTGGTAACCGGCTGCCGTAATTTAACGTTACATACCTGTCTGTTGCTAGCAAGTCGATTACTTGGCCATCTCTCTCTAAGAATTCCAGGCATCTCTTTAGCCCCTCCTTCTCCATAGCGTTGGAGTTAGCAACTTCCGATACTTGAACAAGGGAAAAATCTACGATCTTTTCTGTCGTCACTTCCATTACACTGTACGTTCCGTACTTTGCGTTATGACCTGGGCTGTCACATCGCCCGTCGCCAGCAAGCACCAGATGTTGTCCTCTCAATGACTGAAGAGCCTCCTTCTGCTGGATAAGGTAATGGTTGTTGACAACTGGCCAAAGCTACTTCCTTTGAATATAATAAAAGTTCCCCTTCTCAAAAAATCTGATGTTGCAAGCACTCATAACCGCATTAACTCCAGCGAAGTGATTCCCTGTAAAGAGGATTCCACCGCTGCAGATAAGATTCCCCGCTGCCATCCCTTTTGTAAACGGTTGAGAAAACCAAGGCTCAGTGTGGCCAGCTTTGCACTTGGTGGTTACACAAATCAAACTTCCTCTCTGCATGAGATAAGCATTTATTACAATAGCGCAACACCTCCTGCAAATTTGAAACAACTGCTTTAAGCAGCTGTCAAAAACAATTGACTTGCTCTCGTTACTCGACTCTTCGCTTTCGGCAAGCCAGTTACTACTTGGGTGATGAGAGAAATCAGCGTTTTCGTCGTCAGAATCTTCATCTTCGTCGGGGTTCCATTCTTCATCTGAGGTATCAGAGCAACCGACTGAGCCTGTGTCATCAACATCATCGCACCATTCCTCGTCGGACTCATCAGACAGCTCTGGCAAATTGGCTTCAACTGGCAGGGAGTCGGGCCCTACATTTGTTGTTACATTCTTCGGCTCAGCATCCGGCTTTGGTTTGCGGCTGTAGGTGTGATCTAGGGCCACGTTTCGTCGTCGTCTCTCAGGCGTTAATTCCGCAACAGCCCAGCCGGAGTCCAGGGGTGCCGTCTGTGTCCCCACATGAACAAATGTTTTCACTGGTGCTTCTGTTATGGAGTCTGTTTCTGTGCCAGCATCAGCAAATTGTCTCACGGTATCGTCTTCAAGTACGTCTTCTAGAGGAAAATTTTCTTCCTCCTCTGTCATTTTAGCATCTTCAGCCACCTGTTTTGCGTTCTCCATGATTTTTTCAACAACCTAAAATAAGTTATTTACGGGTTATGTATCGAGAAGGGAGCTGCTAATAAAAGAAAAAACAAAAATAAAACAAACAGAAAGAGTATTACAGGCCAACAATAGGGCCGTTTATACGAGAGAAAATAAGCCGTGGCTTACTCTTGCCAAGGCTTACATAAGACGCGAACACCCCGTATAAATGATACAAAATGTACGTTCACGGCTTTCTCAAGCTGCGGCTTATCCTGGCCAAGGCGTTTTTACTCGTATAAACAGTACCTTTCACGTATTATGTAAGCCGCGGCATATTTCCTCTCGTGTAAACGGCCCTGATGTTTAGATCAATTTCGCATTTCATTTCACTTCAGGGAGAATATTTTATGATTGTCTTAAGAAATCAGTAACGACAACCTGAGGAACTCTTCTTGATCTTATTGTAAACCGCAAGTTCCCTCAGTGAGCTTCTATCTTTTTTATGCCATTTTGTTGCAGTTGTTGTTATCGATTATAGTGAAATTGGCAGAACTAGAAGAGTTTGAATTATACCACTTTAGACCAAAAGAAGACAGTAAAACTTAGCCAGTTAAACAAACAGTACGCGCCTGACTAATAACAAAAGTTTAAAGCAAACAAAGGGACTAACCTCTTTTCTTGCTTTATTCTTTCGCTTCCTTTCGCTCGCAATTCGCTTCTCCTTGGCCACAGAATGAATCTTCTGAAAAATTGTAGGTACAGCCTCTGTTTTTTTCATTCTTTTACGCGTTCTTCCTCCCAGGAGACTGTGCCGATAATCAACTTCGAAGCAGTCGTCCGTGAAGTGCTCCGAACACACAAAAATTTGGGACCGCTTTGGCAAGAACTTTTCGTCCCGGTCCAGGTTTCTTAACCATTTTTGGGCAATCTTCTTCTTAGAAATTGGTAAGCGATGAAAAGAAATTCCTTTTTCACTGTCTATAGGACACCTGTTTGAGCAAAACGGAGCAGCACAAAAAGGCATTTTCGTAATTGCCGTGCCCACACGGAGAAAAGAGAAGTGCCGAGCATTCAATCTTCCCGCCAAACTTCAGGTTGAGCTCTTGGACGTCACGCATGTATCGCCAGGCTGCTAAGTTACTCCAAGATGGCGGCTGCCGGTTCTCGATTTTCGGGCTACTTTAGACAGGGATTTCATGGGGTTAACAAGCTCTTTGGAAGCTGAAATTTCGATGAGCAAACTATCTTTGCATTAACTTTTCGTTGGTGAAAAGAAAAAAAAGTCCAATTTTGGAATGAACTTCTCCTTTAACCAAGTGAGGTTTTCAAAATTTTTTTTCACATTTAAGTTCTTCTCTGAGTACTCTTTCAAAATTGCTAACCTGTTATGGCATAACTTAAAAGTTATATTTTACTGTCTCATTTTCGCGCCAAAAACCGTTAAAATCAAAAATTCAAAAACATACGATTGTTGGGAATACAAAGTTCTATTCTCGTGCAAAGTCTCAGCTCAAACGGTTAAAAATTGAAAAACTAGTTTGAAAGTAATCATTTTCTGATGACAGCTGACCCGCCGTGCGTAACCGATGCACCTTGTTGTAATCGGTGAATTGAGCAAGCTTTTTGCTACACATGACCATGCTCAAAGATCATGATGTTACGTTGAT
Organism: Pachyseris speciosa; assembly: GCA_016490735.1. Lineage (NCBI taxonomy): Eukaryota > Metazoa > Cnidaria > Anthozoa > Scleractinia > Pachyseridae > Pachyseris > Pachyseris speciosa. The sequence continues at coordinate 750,458 of JAEMWC010000297.1, forward strand.
GTCGCACTAGGCTGAAATTCAAATATAATGGAAAACTCACGTTGTCCCAGTCATTTCAGATACTGCAGACTAATGTGAAAACACTAATTCACTGATATCTCCGATCATCTGGGATGGTCGAAGATAAATCGGAACTAATGACTCACCTCACTTCAAGAGTACGGAAAACTACATCCTACCATCCTTCAATATTTCTAGACTTAATTATGCAGCCCAGAATTTTATGTTCTGGTTAGACTTTGGGTTGTTAGTCTTTTCATAAGCCGCGCATGTCTCGGCAAATGCATACAGCGCCAACGAAATACAGTAAAACACTGCCTGAGTTGTACATGTAGCAAAAGACTTTTACCAGTGGAACTTGAAAGTCTAATGGAAGACCTTGGTCCTGGAATACTTGTTTAGTTACTGAGCCTATTCTGCCGAGCTTGTTTTGTTTCTTTGTTTGTTTTCTCAGTTTATTTTTGAGGGGACATTTCGTGCAACCGACCCACCTCATGAAGCTTTAAACCTTCATTACGATTAAAGCTTTGAAAGTTAAACCCCGCAGGTATAAATCACATCCAAAACTGTCTTCCAGGAATTACGTCATCGTTTCCGTAACGCCGCCATCCGATCTGGCATTTCCGATTTTCCATAATCTCTCAATGAAACCTTATCAAATTGAAAGTCATATCAACAGTGGTATTGGACAAAAGCAAATGAATTATGTAGAAATTCAAATATCACGAAACAGAAACTTAATTATTTTGTTAAAAATAATAATAACGCAAATTAAAAAAAGGCTGTCAAAATCCGGTTGCCATGGAGACATCCTGATGTAAACAGTCAAATATAGCATAATGCTGCTACTAAATGCGTTTTAGTTGAAGGCGTTTAATTTGGTGTTGTCTCCTCAAATATTAAAAAAAAAAACAACAACAACAACAACAACAAATGGTAAAAATGCCCGAACGTGCTAGTCTGTTGAAACTAAGGGGTATGACGCATGGCATTTTATTTATTTGGGATTGCCTACAAGCGATTAATTAAAAGTACAATGTGTCAACTACAGTCGCACCTGCCTTTTCGACTACCTTTTGTAAGCGACCACTTTCCGTTAACGACCGCTTTTCCAAAATACCTAACTTTCCCAGTCAAATGACTGTTATTGGGACCTCTCGAAAGCGACCGCCTCTCCAAAGCGACCGCGACCACTTTTGCAGCTGACGGTTTGAATTTCTTTATTGTTCTTAACCTCCTGCCAGCGCTTAATGCGCTTAATCCTGCTCTCCAGAGGCGCAAATATTGTTAGTCGCCCCATTTTCGCACTCTCGGCCAACACCAGAGCAGTAAATGTCACAAATCGGATATGTTTCTTGATATAGATGTCACGAGGATTTTATCAGTGATTTCATTAGGTTTATTCTTGGCCTGAAGTTGTAGAGGAAATATTCTCAACTGGTTTGGCTCTGTTAATTCCGTACATTTGTACACCTGTTTAAGCATTTTTCAATTACTTGAATTTCTGGAAAAGAATAAGTTAACTACTTTCGCATGCAAAACCAACTCAGCAAATCTTTTGTTTCAAGTTCACCTGTCTTTGCTCATTAATGGAGCCTATTCATCATTTCCTTCCACGATATTAAAAGTAATTTAGTCCTTCCGCTATACCAACTTTAATTTAAAAAAAAAAACTAAATTAGTTCCGTCCGCGGTGCAAGAAGCAATTTAGTTTCTGCCGCAATTTAAACTTAATTCAGTTTCTTCCAATACCCCCTTATCACACCGCCATCTTGGATTGTGTTGTGCACCAAAGCGAGGTTGGATGGGCATAAAGTTCTTGGGGGAAGGTTGCGTCACAGTGTTTTGAGTGGAGATTCACGCAATCATGACCAACGATCATTGCTGTATTATGCTGTAATAACGACAAGCGAAACGACTGTGACGAGAATTTGTCGTTTATCAACCTTCCTTCAAAACTCTCACAGATATCGCAGTGGATTGCCGTGATAAAGCGAGATGAAGTCCGCTTTTTGGTGTGAGTTAGTCGAGTCGTGACGAGCGGGTAAACTTGTGAAACGCATGTGTTCGACTTTTTCTTTCGATATAAGACTCAGCTAACACATGAAGTATTTACTCAATACATATCCAGAGCAACTGCAGTCGATTCTACTAGTCTCCTTACATCCTAGATCAAGAAAGGCTCTACTCTTCTGCGCTCCGCTCACTTCAAGCCAAACGATAATATAATTATAACCGGGTTTCCAAGTCTAACCAGGAGTTGTGCCATCGCAGTTTGCATAGACCAAGGACAGTAAAAACCGCCCACAAAATAAACTTGATCTAGGAAACGAGTTTGAAACAACAAATTAAAACGCTGACAAAAAGGGAGAATCTCATTGAATACAGATAGCCAAATACGAGTCAATAAAAACAAACAAATGAGTGCCATTAACGTTTGACAGCTTGGACCAAAAGCAGCAAAAAGCTAAAGTAAGAACGCTGGTTGATTCGAATAATTAACGGCAGTTGCTCTGGATAGGTATTGAGTAAATATTTCATGAATAAAACGTTTGGTAGCTGAGTCTTAAATCGAAGGAAAAAGTTGACACTGGTATAAACACGAGCGTTAGCCAAGCGACTCTCTATACACTCACCCCAAAAAGCGGCCCTTCATCTCTCTTCATCGCAGTAATCCACTGCGAGCTCTGTGAGGGATTTGAGGGGAAGTTGAAAAACGACAAATTCTCGCCACTGTCGTTTCGCTTGTCATTATTACAGCATAATACAGCAATGATCGTGGGTCGTGATTGCGTGTATCTCCACTCAAAACATTTGTAACGCAACCCTTGTTCATCCAACCTCGCTTTGGTGTACCACTCAATCCAAGATGGCGGAGCTTGATAAGGGAGTATAGGAATACGTTTTGTTAACGATATATAATCTCGCTCGGAAGCTGTTCACACATAATATAAATGTTAATTTAGATCTTTTGTTTCTACCACCTGACGGTCGCCACACTGTACCTTGAAGACAAAAGAAAGCTGTACAATATAGAAGGGGTTTACCTAAAATATGGAATCCGGAATCCGGAATCCGGAATCCGGAATCCGAAATCCCAAATCCGAAATCCGAAATCCGAAATCCGAAAATCTGGAATCGGAAATCTAGAATCCGGAATCCGGAATCTGGAATCCGGAAAACGAAATGCGAGATACGAAATATGAAATCCGGAATACGGAATGTGAAGAAGTTTGGTAGAAATTTTTGACAAAGGTTGAAGTCGCTTGGGTAATAATATGGTCAACAAATTATATCATGACTTAGCCTGAGTTTTGCAGCAATCAAGCCCATGAAGTTTATTCTGCTTTTAATAAACTGCCTGATTCCTTTAAAGCACACAGCTTTCAATCACACCACAACGATACTAATCAATGTTTTGTGCATTTTGAACATTTTAAATTCAAATCATTTTAATTAAAAGCACCTTCTCTTATTCTTTTTGTCGATGAAAAGTGTAAGGCCTGTCCACAAGTTGACGGCAACATTTTGAACAACTTTCGATTTTCGATCAACCTTTTTTGATTTCGAGCAACTTTTTTTCCGTTTTCAATGTTTTGTTATTGATTTTAGCTAGATCTTTATAAAACAAGAGCTATTTTTTGCTTATTATTTTAAACGCTTCGTGACCAAAAAGCAGAGAAAAATCACTTTGCATATCTTGACTTAATTGCACGTGGGAACGCTTACGCCTGATTGGTCATTGTCTGTTGCTCCATGCTGAAATGTTTGGGAACTGTATCGGCGCGTACATTTCAGGTTGTCGATAGGCTTTTGTACATTATACTTTTGCTTCCCCACTAAAATGCTCCACCTTAATGCTCCAATTTTCCCACTAAAATGCTCGGTCTTCCCCAAAAAAGCCACTAAAATGCTCGGATTATGCTCATTATACAAACGGTTTTTTAAATTAATTTCAAAGTTTTTAACATGGTGTTAACTGTTCACACTTACAAAAACGTACAAGTGTTGCAAGTAACAACAACAACGTATACAAGTTCATAAATACAGCCGAAAAAACATAATCCTCGAAATCATCTATGAATTTTGAGTTTTAGTCTTCATTTTCTCTAAAAAAAATAATTTCTTTCTTAGTTTCTAGGAAAAAAAATTAATTTTCCGGGAAAATGCCACTAAAATGCTCGAATAATGCTCAATGCTTTTTCCTCACTAAAATGCTCGAAAAAATGCTAGCATAATGTACAAAAGCCTAGTTGTCGAGTGGCCGTCGATAAGACGAGGAACATGGGACATTCCGGAACATCCCGGTACATTCCAGAACATCTCCAAAAGACGAAGAAAGATCACTTTGAAAAAATTTTAAATATACAGGAAGAAAGAAGCTAACACGAAATAAATATAATCCGAGAGATTAGTTGGAGAAAAAAAAGAAGACAAAAAATATTTATTCCAAAAAAAAAAAAATTATAAATGCCCCACCTGGAAATGATACCTATGGGGGCTGGGTGAGGATTGTTTTGGCGCTTTCGTTTGCTTACAACATTTTCACCCTCATACAGTTGTACCGTCTTCTGTCATTGCTCTTTTTTTCGAAAAAACCCAAGTCAGCATGGTGCCCAATATACCTTGAAACTTTTATATAGGAACCTTGAGCACGCAAAATCCGCTGCTCTCCACTTCTGATTGGTTAAGGATATCTACAACAACTGAGGACTCGGTCAGGCCTACTTTTACAGTAGGCGATAAACGTGGTTAATCTGCTCCAAGAAAGATTTTCTTCCCAATAGCAATGCTTCTCACTCCGTTTTTGCAGCGAGGGCTGCACTGCATGGGCCTGTTTGTTTCTTAAGGTTAAACATGTACGAGACTAGTGTAAAATCTCGCGGAACAGCTCTTTAAGTTGCATTTAATGATCCTGCATACGGTCTTTCTTAATAGTTATCCCTATATCCCTCCACATCGACTCAACTGGAAACAAACCAAGTCCCAGACTAAGACTTCACTCCTGTCACCTACCTCCTCCTGTAAGACATCTATCGTCTTCTTCGGTTCTTTTAACCCTCTTATTAATTATTAATTCCAGTTTCTAGATTCCGGATTCCGGATTCTGGATTCTGGATTCCGGATTCCGGACTCCGGATTCGGGATTCCGGATTCGGGATTCCAGATTCCATATTCCTGATTTTGGAATCCGGATTCCGGATTCCGGATTCCAGATTATAGGTAAACCCTTTCCAGACACCCTTCCCGAATTTCTTTTGACATATGCAAATTTAAGCACAGAAGACAAAATTTGTCCTTCCTCCAGTAAACTTCCAGTTGTTTTTGCTGCTGTCACAAACATCTTCAGTCAATTTTAATTACACTAAAGACTTGTTTTTAAAATAGCGGGAGTTTATTCGGCAAAAGTCTCAGTACAAAATATTTATTAGAACTGCGTAGTCCATGCTCGGGAATGTAATTTAATATTCTGTTCTAAAAATACTCTGGAAAGACTTCGCGCGAATCGCAGCTTCAGTAAATGACGAAAGATTTTCGTTGGTTAAGGGTTTTGCTGTGGTAAATAAATCAACAACTTTGCAAATACTTAGCGGATGTCAATTTATAACATGTAACATTTCTTGTTTATAATGCACGCGACCGTGCTCGTGGCAGCGCGACGTCGAACTAATTTAATATCTAAGCGTTTTTGCTCTAAATTTCTGAAGATTCCTGGTTCGATAATATGATTTCCTAAAACCTTGTTGTCTGTATCAGAAGTAGTTTTACTTGGTTTTTGTTGTTTCTCGGTCCTTGATTCTCGTTTCTCAATCCTCGATACGCTTAAGGTTTACCATTTGCGTGTTCACTTCTCGCATATTCCTACACTTCTAATACAAAGCGCTTTCAAGAAAATTGTAAATAGTTTTCTTTCGTTTTCTTTTCACTGTTGTGTTTAAAATAACTAGGCGAACAGTTATCTGCGTTTTGAGAACATTCGATCAACCGTCTGGAAAAAACTAACCATTCAACCCACCTCCCCTTCGGATTTTCTTGGGGTTTTGACCCCCACCCCACCCCTCCGGAATTTCCAATTCCCTCCGTGGTGGGGATATGGATATTTTCTGGAAACACACAATGGTGAATTAGGTTGTTGACAAAATTTTTGGCAGAATTGCGCAGTTGTTGAGAACTTTGGTATTTGGTGCTCTAGACATTTTTTGAGGGAAGTGAAATGAGTACTTCTTTTAAATCAGATACTTTTTTGTTGAAAGGTATCATAGTAATGGAAGTATGAAGGAAATGATCACATTTTTCCTTTGTAGCATTAACATTCGTTCAAGGCTTTAGCCTGTCTATGGCTACCTTCAGAATACTTCGCCTTTTTTTTTTTGAAAATCTTCGATTTTTAAAGCAAATCTTCGTTTTTGGATGTTTTGGTTTTGGAACTATTGTTTGGATTTGTTGCCGACATTACTTATTTATTTATTTATTTATTTATTTATTTATTTATTTATTTATACTTTTTTACAGTGTTGCGTTTTCGTCATGATCAGTAGCACAATCACTATCGTCAAACGTGCGTTTCCTCACACTTCACTCTCTGTGGCTACGAATCTCATTCTGTTCACGCTAATCGTCGATTTCCATCCTTTATCACCAACAACGAACTATGTTTCATGGACACCTTTAAGTCGTTATTATCTCCTTCCCTACCCCCTAACCTCTTGGAAACAGCTGTCATTATTAACCATTGAAGTCGAACGCACTCCCTAATCTGTGATTACTCCTAGTTTTCATAATTGACCGTTACAATTTTTAAAATTATTTATATACTTTTAAGATAGGGGTCTGGAACCGAGATTAAGAAAAACTATGAGCACTTACCATTTGAGTGGAATTTTCGGCGGATTTTTTTTACTAATTTTCCTCCAAGGAAAAGGAACGGACTGAACCGTATCTTCAGATGCCAGTGTGGGCCGGGGTCTGGGTATTAACAACAAACAAAGGAGTTCAATTCACAGTGAGGAGGCTGGCACTGGTAATTGTGGACAAATGGTACAGAAATTTCCTGAAATAACGGTAAAAGCGAGAAAAAGGTAGTACCTCGAAAGGTATTACTGGTTGTTTACCATTTACATGGGAAAACCGGTTGGTCGACGGTTGCAATAAATGGTACGCATCAAACACCCAAATCAGACCCAGATGAAAATTTCCATGACACGCGCGTGTTCCTTTTATACAAACATTCCCAACCGTCGGGTTTACACAGCGGTCGAAGCCGAAAGGCGTGGAACTGGTAGAAATGAGAAAATGGAACGCACATTTCCGTTTGGAAATTTTGGACTGCCTTTCAAGAAATTCCGTTTTCCTCGGAAGTTCTCCCTTTTTGGGGAGACGAAGATAAGTTTTCCATTTACATTCCAACCGAAATTTCAGGACTTTTTTTGGTAAATGGTAAACAGCCACTGTTCCTTTTACCCGAAAACATTCCACTGGGATGAATCGTTCCATTTTAATTCTTCCCGGAATTACCGGGTTTTCCATTCAAATTGTAAGCGCTCTATCTTAAACTATTTGAAGGGACACTATCCCGATAATGCGCCTGTGCGAACGTCATCCATTATCTGTCAAAAAAGCGATACAGCTGTCACATTTATTGAGGCGCTAAGATAGCGTTGATCGATCCGTTGTTTACATCCTTTGCATATTATTTACTCGCGTTATAACAACTTTGTCAATTTACCTCGCTCGTGTTTTTTTCGGTGGGAAACGCGATTAATTCTGTATGCTTTAACGGTCCATCGGAAATACAGAAAGTAAATTCGTTAAGCTTTGCAAAGAGACCGAAATCATTCTTCAACAACAAATACAACTCAAGTTTTGCTTTTTCAGCAGCATAAAAACTGTGTCATTTCACAGCACTTGCGGTGAACTGTGGAAACTTCATATGTTAAACGCGTAGGTATTTGTGGCTTTTACATTTCATCTGTAGAAAAATTTAGTCACAGTTTTAAATATAACATGTCTTGAGCTTTAAACCCATGTAAAAATTATGTTGGAACATAGAATTAAACGCCGCTAAGAAAATTTCCAAACGTTCATAATTTTCAAACGTGCAACTTAAGCGAAAACCTCGTCACTTACTTTATTAACTAACGCGAAACAAATAAGGATCCTCATTTAGCGTTTACATGAACGGTAGTTCGGCAATTAATATACTGCACTTCTGTAGCTTTCCAAAGAGACCAAAATCACTGTGAAAACCTAAATAGAACGTAAGTGATGAATTTTGATTCTTTGTCACATTAGAGTTAGTCCACTCTACTGTGAAGAGTTTCAGATGTTAACCGCGTAAGCGTTTGTCGTGTTTTTTATTTCATGTTTAAAAAGATTCATCCGTATTTTCAAACTGCAGTAAAATAATGTTCGAATATCGCATTTAACGTCAGGAAAATATTTTTGAAACGTGGAATAATTTGCAAAAGTCCTCGGCTTGACAGGCTTTGGCCTTTCCTCAACGGGTTTTTCGGAAAGAAAGGAGAGACCCAAATGACTTTGTAACGACAAATAACTACACTTATGAATTTTTACGCAAGCATAATTGTCTGATTACAATTTTTCGGGTTACAGGCGAAGATTTCACTTTACCTTGCTCTCCTTCGCATTTGCAGCGACAGCAAATGCTGGGCGAAAGCTGTATCGGTGGAATACAGACACCATTCCTTTAGCCGTTTTCATGTCTTATGTATTGCTTTATTTTTGCATACATCCTGCTATTCTGCTGGTTCCATTTCTACTTATTCCTTTCTGAGCTTTTGTGCAAGCTGGAGAGAGAAAAACGCCTTCGACCGGCCATAGCGTTTTTCCTCTTCTCGGTCCTTCGGCCAACGGCCGTTAAAAACAACTCCAGAAAAGATCCTGATTGCACGAAATCTGCAACTCAACAAGAATTATATGTATCAGAAGATTTAGTGTATTATCGAACTCAACTGAGCACGATGCAAACGAATTTTTTTTTTGTTCTCGCATCTTTTGAATTCGCGGTATGCGTGCGCGTGCATAACAACCAATCAAATACGTGCTTCTTACGCGTCTATGAATAATAACGAGCAATATGACAGTCCTGGGAAGTTTCTTGAACTGTAAGTAAATGTCCCGAGAACAATAGGCATTCTGCGCAATGCAAAATTTTGAGCATGCGCAGAACCGGGATGCTGTTCCTTTAACAGTAAATATGTAAAATGATACACCTTATTAATAAAGCAACACTAGTTCTCACTACTAATATTTACATTAAAAGCTGGCTTAAGTTCTTAGATAAATAAGGTACCCTTAATTTTCAATCGAAATCGGTTTTGCCTGACGCTACAATATCAAAATGATCCCACTTGGTGATGTATCCAGTGGTTTTAACGATGTCGCTGATGTGTGGTCATGTTTAGCGAGGGCCTTGAAATGTTCAGTTTTCCTGTGGTGAAGTCTTCTTTTTGTCTGAAGATATGTGGCTCGGCCAGTGGAAAAACTGACGTGACATTATTTTTAATTTCAATTGGCCCTTAGACCCCATTTGTGCCTTAGACGTTTTCTTCTCCTACGACTCCGCTAAAGCCGATAAGCTTAATTTTGACGACAAATTGTGAACTATGGAAAAGATTTTAAATATCTGGAAAAGTACAGTAGAAAACTGAACTTAATTGGCAGAATAAACATCGTCAAAACTCTCGCCTTATGCAAATTGATTTTCAACAGCTCAAACCTCAATTTACTTAATTACCTGTCTGAAACGGTCAACAATATGAAAATAACCCCTCCCGCTCCCCCCAAATAAAAAAAAAATGACTGTCATTGGTAAATTAATAATAATAATAATAATAATAATAATAATAATAATAAAACAAAGGCGGCTTCAAAATGATTGACTTTCAAACAATGGAAACCGTGCATGAAATTGCCTGGGTCAATAGAATACGTGAAAACTGCCACTCCTCCTTATCGAACATTTCTTCCGGCAATATGGCGGTTTTTCTGTCTTGCTAAAATGCAGGTATGACTTAAAGTTACTTCAGTTAGATACTGTACCCCACTTCTATCATGCAATACTAAAATACTGGCAGGAAAATAAACCTATAATGTCAGAAGACAATACACAAAAGCGAAACCAAATCATCTGGAACAACCAAAACTGTTTAATAAATAAATACATACAAGGTCTCTTTAAAACAATGGCACCGAAATGGAATGACTGATTAACGACCTACTTAATGAAGAGCTTAGTTTCTTATAGTATAACATATATATTTCAACAAACTCAGTTTAACCTAAAGGTCCCATTCACAACCTAGGTACTATGGTTTCATGATAAATGCCATTCCACCGAGTTGGAAGCATGAAATTAAATGTAAATGCTTCCGGACACAAATTTTGCTTCCGAAACAATGTTTCCTAGTTTAGCCACCTGAGCAGCAATCCCAGGGAAACAATGTTTCCGCAGCAATGTTTCCTAGTTTAGCCACCTGAGCAGCAATCCCAGGGAAACAATGTTTACGCAACAATGTTTCCTAGACAGTTTAGCCACCTATGCAGCAATCCCAGGGAAACAATGTTTACGCAGCAATGTTTTCTAGTTTAGCCACCTGAGCAGCAATCCCAGGGAAACAATGTTTCCGCAGCAATGTTTTCTAGTTTAGCCACCTGAACAGCAATCCCAGGGAAACAATGTTTACGCAACAATGTTTCCTAGTTTAGCCAGGCCCTAAGAAGTAAGTTACAGTTAAGTTTCAGTTAATAAATGATTACACATAACGAGTAAATAAAAGTATTTATGCTACAAATAAAAATGATAAAAAAGCAGGCTCCCATCTTTTGCTGCGAGAAAGACTACATGGTCAAATGGGTTTCTAGACGGTAAATTTCTCAAACATCGCAAATCTCTGTTCCGGTCCAGTGGCCCCGAAAACATCGTAGTATTATTAATAAAGTAACACCACTTTTACCTCTTAAAGTCACAAGCTAGAAGAAAGCAATGAAAAATCGCTACATCTTGCGAGTTGTGCCCAAAATTACGAGTGGTCCCTCATTTTTCTACATAAGATACAGTAAAGCGAGTACGTGAAACACGAGAGCTCAATGGATCAATAATTGTACCAGGCTTTCGATCACTATACAGTCGACTCCCGATAAATCGAGCCCTCGCTAACTCGAACCTCGCGCCTACTCAAACCAATGTTGATTTCCCGTGGATTTCTTTCAAACAATTATTGTAATTTTACCCTTAGTAACTCAAATCCTCGATAACTCGGACCTACCGCTAACTCGAAGAAATTTCATTTCCCTTCAGGTCATTTCGTATATAATTTTACCCTCGATAATTCAAACCACGTTTTTCAGGACGTGACAAGCCAAAACATTGAATTTATTTTTAAACAGTCGAGTATTCGACTTTTTGTATTACAAAAATTGTTCCAGTTCAGTCCAGGGTCGTACAGATTTCATTGTGATCAAGCTTTGCTCCTTAACTCCTTCTTTAAAATGTCAATAAATTTATGGTACCCTTGAAGTAGAGTGTACATGGTACTTGAAACCCTCCCCATCTCCACGGTTAACTGCATGCCAGTTACCACCACAGTACAGTCGTTCTTCTTGTCGGCAAGCAAAAAATAGAAAGTTGTCTTTGGGCAAAACGTCCTAATTTGCCTTTCATTAAATGTCTCACAACTTCGCCCTCACGTTGCACACAAACCGCTTACTTGTCGACAATTTTGCTCGTTTCTGGTACAGCCTTTCAGCTTCTCGAAAAGTTCTGGAGCCCAAACTTCTAGATAGACAGTTATGATTTTAAACTTTTAATTAAAATGTACACTGTATGAATAGAAATGCACATGGTTACCGTTTTTCTCTTATTTCCGGTCAGTTATTCTCAACTCCCGATAACTCGAGTCTTTTTCTATTTCCCCTGAAGGTTCGAGTCTAGTTAGTCGAGTGTATATGCATGACTTATCCTATTCACAGTTCGGTTAGTTTTCTGAAGGCTGTGGGAGTTTAAATGAAATTGAACGCCAAGTGTTGTGGGGGTTATATCAGAGGCGATATAAGGGAAACATAAAACACCCAAAACGAACAAACAAAACAACAATAAAGAAATCAAATGAAGAATGATCCTCGCAGTTGTGAACGCAATTTATACAATTGCGAAAAGAAGCCTGAGAAAAATTCAGGACTTCAACGGGGTTTGAACCCGTGACCTCGCAATTACCAGTGCGATGCTCTAACCAACTGAGCTATGAAGCCTCTGACGTTGGGAGCAGGTCAATTGTAGGTTCATATGTTCCCGTGAAAGAAATGAGTGTGAATGATATATGAAAGGAATCATATATGAACTGCGGAAATGAAATCAAATGAAGAATGATCCTCGCAGTTGTGAACGCAATTTATGCAATTGCGAAAAGAGGCCTGAGAAAAATTCAGGACTTCAACGGGGTTTGAACCCGTGACCTCGCGATTACCGGTGCGATGCTCTAACCAACTGAGCTATGAAGCCACTGACGTTGGGAGCAGGTCAATTGTAGGTTCATATGTTCCCGTGAAAGAAATGAGTGTGAATGATATATGAAATGAATCATATATGAACTGCGGAAATGAAATCAAATGAAGAATGATCCTCGCAGTTGTGAACGCAATTTATGCAATTGCGAAAAGAAGCCTGAGAAAAATTCAGGACTTCAACGGGGTCAATTGTCAATTGTGGGTTCATGAACCCCCAGTGCTTTAAGTTATTTTGTTTTTCGTTTTAGTTTCCCCTAAGGTGGTTTTGCCGTGGACAGGTTCTAGGATTGCGTTCCCGGTGGGATACAAACTTTGGTGTTCAGCCATTGGAATTCTTCCTATAAATATCTCAATAATAGGGGACTCAGCAGTTGTGGCGAATGGGACAGACTATGCAAGCATCCAAATAAGCGGGGACGGTATCTACAAATGCGTGGCTAGTAGCAAGGATGGAGCTGACGAGAGTGAAATACTGATCAATAATGGTGAGGAAACCCAGATTGTGTCTAACTTTCGTCTTTTACTTCACTTGTTTAAAATGTCTGTTTTTTGGTAAGTTTTGAATTTGCAAGTTTTTCTTTTCTTTTCTTTTCTTTTCTTTTTACAATTAATTTAATTTTAAAAAAATTGTTGTCTTGGGAGGGCTTGTTTGTTTTAAATTCTGGCTACCCCAAAAGCTAACTTATAAGCAGTTAGTCGTACTTTCTGAATAAACGTTAATTGTTCAACAGTGAATGAAAGGTACTAAATACAGTAAATAGCACTCTTCGCGGTGCTACAATCAGGGACAAAAGCAGTCGAGAAATTCCGCACAAGAAATGTTTTCGTTAAACGCGTGCGTTTTCCAATAGCGATTTATCATATTTCGTCGCCATCCCCCTTTTCAATACTGTAACCAATTGGTAGTGTCCACGGAGCATATTTCCTCATCGAAAAGGGGGAGGGGCCTTGGCTATCAACACAAAATATGTTTTTTTTTTTTTTATCATTTACGGAAGGACACAGCGTTTTATTTTGGTTAAATGTCTCAACACTTTTCGGTCCCAGATTGTACTGTAGTTTTAGGTGCTTCAAAAGATGGCTCTAAGTCTCAAACCTTTTAGTGAAGTCCAAATCTTATGCACGTTTGTCACCTTAGTGCGCGCTCTCGAAACCCTGCCCTGGCTTTGCCGCCAGAAGTGGTAAGTGACCCAGTTCGTCCGACTTTGACCACTTGGACCAAACCCAACTGAGCACCCAGTCGATGAACCTGTTTCAACTGAGTTCCAAGACTATTTGTTTATTGGAATGTCAGGAATCTGTACCAGACAAATTAACTCGCTCATCTGACAATCGAACTGAATAGGTGCAAAGTAGCTGTTCTTAGTGGTACCCGAGATGAGGCGGAAATCATTGCCCTAGGCTTGCCAGGAAGTGCCACGTACCGATACCAATAGTCCTAAGTATTTTTAGAAAGAGCTATAATAAGGTAAGGGGGAGGGGGGCAACTACTATAACTTCACTCAGGAAGAGATGAAGATTTTTCAACACAATCACTGTACCAATAGACTTCGAGCAGTCCCTGTTTCTTTCGGAAACTGGGACGAGCGGACGTTGAGTGCGAAGAGCGAGCGAGCAGAAAGAAAGATGAACTGCATCACTTTCTCTTTGCAACGCGTTCAAATCACTCCACCCACAAAGCCGTGAAGCCATTTAAAGTTAACGTTTTTAATTAAAAAATTCGCCCCTGTTTGGGCCAACGTAAACTGGCGCCTTCGAGGTATGGATTTTTAAGTGGTGATTTGGGTCCCTCTGGAAAGCTAGAAACCTCTAGTTTAGATTTTCTAATTGCCGCTCAAGAAGTCGTTTCAAGAAGTTGAAATCCATTTTTTCTTCAATGAATAAAATAACCCAATAATGTTGTCCGTTTTCCTGTCATCGTAGTCAATTAAGATGATAATTGTGCTGCCGAAAAAATTATAAATCGCGTTCTATTTCAAATCTTGCAATAATTTTGGTCTCGATGGAAAGCTAAATCT
>JAEMWC010000297.1:770000-777500 GCA_016490735.1 Pachyseris speciosa
CAATGAAATGATTTTGAGAATTGTGCCGTGACGTAATTAATATCAGGGTCACAAAATGGTCACCGAACAAAAAAACAAAAAAACAAAAAACAAAAACAAAAAAAACGCGGATATCCCTCAGGTTGCTGGAAATGTCTAAATACGTATATTTCGGAGATAAATCAGTAAAATAACCACAAAATATAACCTCCATTTAAACTGCGGAGAAGGAATATAATTATTACAGTCAGTAATTTGAACTACACGTTAGCCTTGACTCTCAGCAGTAAACGGGTTAACTACAATCTAGGACGGTATCCCGCGGTCTGCTGTGAAACGCGGGATCCTTCAAGATCTTACGGCACCTCAATGTGTAATTTGAGACTCTACAGTGTTGTTAGTAAAGAACAATTATGGTATGGACGAATCGTCACAGTGTCTTATCATGGCCACCTACAGTCTAACTGGGGATCCTACAGTGTTGACAAAATATATGAACGTTTAGTAAAGACTCCTACAATGTCTTTCTGGCTACTACAGTATAATGCCGGATCTAACAGTATAATTCGGGATCCTATAGTGTTGGAATTTATGGTAAAATGACACATAAGTGGAACTATTTTCATAAAGTAATTAATGCCTCATCTCCAAAACAGATAACAAGGGCTTGTTTTTTCACTCTTCTTAGCATGTCTAAAGCCGTGTGTCTGCACTCGCCCTGGGTCTTATTCATCATTGGTAAAGGTATCTTGTGCAGGAAAGCAACTGAAGTCTGTCCCAGGAATGTTGCCAGCTAATACATATGAACTGTAAGGACCATCACCATACTGGCTAATTGATAGTACACATTTCAGTAATATTCTACCTCGAAAGAAAGAAAAATATAGGGCAAGAGTAGGTGATGAAAAATTTTGTTCCGTGAAATTTCTAAATTGGTAAAAAGGCGATTTCAGGGATTAAGTGTTTACGATTTTTTGTTTTAAGTAACAACTTGTCACTTCAAATAAAAAATAAAAAAAGCCTTAAGAGCAAGTGCACAGGAAAATCGAGCAAAAGGCGGCCAAAGTCGAAAACCTAACCTACCCTCATTTTACGTCTATAGAGAGGTACTGACGAGTTTACAAACCTCCTGGGGTTTATTTTCCGAAATACGGTCGATTTTTGGAATTATTTGAGATTTTTTATTTCGCCCGTCTGACGCCTGAAATTAGCCGCCTCACAAGGGAAAATAGACCGGCCGAAATAAGTGCTTCGCGTAACCAAACATGTCAACCTATCGGCAATCTAACAGGGGCACGCAACGAGCCACATAAACCAAAAGCTATAGAAAGGCATTTTTAAGTACCTTATGGTGTTTCTTTAAAGTGATGTTTTCATAAGCTAGAAGAAGTTCATCTGTTCGGATTCCCTAGCTGAAGTTTTAATAGACCGAAAATTTTAGAGAACAAAATCTTCCTTTGAGAAAATGCAAACTGAAATGAACTTTCCACGAACTTTCTAGGGAACTATTTTCTTTCCGAAACTGCTAGCTGACGTTTTTGACTGTCAAAAACAGCACATACGACCTTTCCGAAAACCTCTGGGGCTATGATTTCTCAAATTGCGAATCTTTTAGGCCACGTTTTAGTTCCGAAAATCCGAGTGCACTCTTTAATTGACGCCGAAAACCCAAGGCGAATTACCCTCCTCCGAACAGATATCCACCGAAACTTGTCGTTGGGTGCCCCTGATCTAACACTTAATTTCTATAAAATGGACATCTAGCATCTTATTTACGACAGATTTCCGATTCTGAAGTGTAAACTCAACGCTTGTTAACCGCTTTCTAAATGGCCAGTTGACAAGAGCTCACGAATGCGAAAAGTTATAGGCAAAACTGAAATCGAGCTCCTGGTTATGGGAATTCTCCAAATTGCCCCAAATTTTAGTTTTGAAGTATCGAGATATAGAGTTTTAAGGTACATTAAAATTTTGGTTGGGTTTTTTAGCGAGCGCTTCAGAATAAGTCGACCAATTTGAAGAAATTTTGCGCTAAGTGACCTCAAATTGACCTCAGAGTGTTTGTTGACATTGACTAGTCGCATCGGTTACATTGAAATGAGCGCTCCATATTAACTAATATTCTCATTCCATATTTCATTTAAGAATAAATTTGACTTACCATTGTATAATAGCGTCGAATAGTAGCGTGGGTTGTCTTGAAGTGGCAGAATGAAACCGATAGAGGCTGCAATCGGGTTCAGTTGTTGTCCAAACTATTGTAGATCTGATATAAAACTTTCAGAAACTCCTTCGTCGAATTTGCCTAGTATTATATCTGATCGTAAGCAACGCTGCAGTTCATCAACCATATGCCTGGGTAAGTTGTTGAGACATCTGTGACACATTTAGATCTGTTTTAGTGTTGGAACTGGAGTTGATAAGAGGTCATTATGGAGCTGATTAGACCCGAACTTTGTGTAGGACGTTATTGTCGATTGCGTGACAGATTTTGAAACACCCCTCGGGCGAAATCCTTGGCACTCTCGAAAACCCGGTTGTTCCCTTAGTAAATCAAATGGAACGGATTTTTCCACCGGAATTTGTTCAAAACATATAAGGAATACCTTCTGAGGTATTCCTCTTTCTTCTTTTTGTCGGAATGATCCTAAAATCCTGTAACACCTGCGGCGTTCCACTAGTTCCATGCTCCTTGACTTTCGACGTGCGACTTAGTGTTGTTTTTGTTAGTGTTGGTTTTGTTAGTACCTAGTTTCTTAAAGAGTACACCCTCAGTGTAAAAAGAACACTCTATTCCAGTTCTATTTTGAATGAGAAAAATTGTTCCGTTCCTAAAGACAGAAAATTCTCCCCGGTTTTTCCATTCAAATGAAAAGTGCTTCTTGAGTCTCCGAAAATCCTCACACAGCCTCCCATCGCTTTTCCAATGGTCTATCCCTAAAAATAAAGTAGCCAAAAAAAAAAATAATAATAATAACCAAGGGGTAAATTCACGCAAAAAATGCCCTTTGATAAAGCGTCTCATTTTCATATCAACACAACGTGTACCAGCATCCTTATTATGATGTTGCTTCCTCAAAATTCTCGCAGAGAAACAACCCTAATAACTATTCGTTTCTTCACTATTTATGTTAGTCCTGGGGTCGAGAACAGTTGATTGGCAACTTTGAATTCAGATCTTAAAATCTGGATATTTCGGATTTCACTGCAGTCGAACACAAAATCCGAAAACGGATTTCGCGACGGATTTTGATAATTGAAATCCATGTTGGGGAAAGATTCCTATTAACAAAATCCGTCGCGAAATCCGTTTTCGGATTTTGTGTTCAATCGGAAATTCGGATCCAGATTTCCCATTCGACTCGGAACCCCTACTTAGCTGAATTCCAGGTTGCGCAAATAGTGTTTGCACGTCTTTGCCAAAGATGTGAATCGACCAATCCCCACGGTCAGGGTTTTGCACTATAGTGCGGAAATCATGTTTTTACTCTATGGAAGGTGAAACGTGTTCATTTCAAGAGATCGTTGGCGGGTAATGTGGTTTCAATAGCAAGGATAATGTCTGTCAAAGTCATGCATGCCATGGCTCAACTGCAGCCGTACTATAGATAAGCATGAGTACTATCGATAAGTGGAGCTTATTCTCGTAAGAGCGTGTCACTTTTCAAGCCCACAAAACATTGATCAACTCAAGCTATGTCCTCGCCATCGGGAGACACTTGGTCTTGGCTGTAAACGCAACGTTCGTTAAACCTGCAGGGATTTACAGGGACCGCGCAGCAAGTTTTTGAGTGGGGGAGAGGGGGGGGGGGAGGGGCTAAAGAAGAAAGCGTGGACGAAATTTGGGGGGGGGGGGCATAAAGTTACGGAGAATGCTTTTATACCGATAAAACTATTAATTTTTTTTCCACATCTTCAGGGATGTTGCTATCGGGTCTCAAAATTCACCATCACTAAATTGCAATATCATAGACTGCTATACTGCTGATATCAACCTGTAATTACTATAAATAAGCCAGAAATCCAACGATTTTGCTTGAGCTGCCTTGAACTCAACGCTGTATAATTAGCAATTATTGGACGAGGCTGAGTATGATATGAAGAATTGTGCAGATCGAGGAAGGTGTTATCCGCCAAAGCCGAAGGCTTGAGGAGGATAACACCCTCCGAGATCTGCATATCTTCATATCATACAAAAGCCGAGTTCAATAACTGTTTAATTATTCATTCAAAATATTTCCACGGCTCTGAAATTTAACAAAACGGTAACTGAAAATAATTAAGTAAATGATATTAAAGTTACTGCACTTCATTACTTGAAAAGTGCCAAATTTACGCTTTCTGTTTGTGTTGCGGTCGGTAAATTCGTTTGCGATGTCAATGGTGGAGAGCCTGTCAGTTCTTTCTTTGTGTATGTTTAAAACTGTCAGGTTACTTAATCGTTCCTGGTTCATCCTTGAACGGAGCCATGTTTTTAGCCTCCGAGCAGTCGAAAAGGATATTTCACCGGCTTCACCGGTTGCCGGATTTACGACAATGAGCTCACATAACGTGATAACTTCTTTTATTACATTCATTTTGAAATCACTGGTGATCCTTGCAATCTGATTGGATCTCAACAGTGCAATTTATTCCCAAATCGCATCATTTTTTACTCTAAATCGCATCCTTTCTATAATGTTCACTCGCACACAAGCGACATGTTAACAACAACAAGATTTATTGCATAAGCCCAGTTCTGCAAGCACGTGAAGGCTATGATAATGTATTATAATTATGCAATTAATCATGACACCTCCCCTTCTTTAAAACAAGATAAACCTGGAATGAATGATTAACCAATCATCAAGCAATAATCAATAAAATGAACTTTGCTCAAATGTTTGCATTGTTTGCTGTAACAGAACAGTTCAGTTCATAACATAGTCCTTGGTTCTTGCTGGCATTCTCACAGTACGGCCACTGGAGGTACACTTTGCTTGTGTCGGCAGAGGGCTGCTTTCAGTGGCAACAGACAGGGCCGAATCAGCATTACTAACAGGAACCGCGGGTGTGGTAGAGACAGGCGGTATCACTGCTTCATCTAGGGGTGGTCCCGTACTCACTACTGGGGGCTCATTTGTTAGCAACAAATGTCGACGATTGCGACGGTATGCAGTGCCGTCAGGTGTTGAGACTACATAGGATCCAGGAGCTGTATGCTGCGCAGTAACAGTTGCCGGCTCCCAGGTCTTTCCCATTCGTATACGCACTGTTTCATGTGGCTTGATCTCAGGTAACCGCTTTACGCTGCGATCGTAGTACATCTTCTGTTTATCCCTACGCTCTTTGAGCTTGTCATAGGCATTGTGAACCACTCGAGGCTTCAAGAGGGATACCGTAGAAGGCAACTTGGACTTCAACATGCGACTCATCAACAATTGTGCAGGTGACTCCTTTAGTCCTGAGACTGGAGTGTTCCTGTACTCCAGGAGAGCTATATACGGGTCATTTCCATCTTCAAATGCTTTCCTAAGCAGCTTCTTGATGGTTTGTATCGGCCTTTCACTCATCCCATTGGACTGTGGGTATCTGGGACTTGAGTTGGTGACTTGAAATCCCCAATCTTTTGCAAACTGATGAAATTCCTTGAAAAGGGCATGTTAGCAGCAATAACTTCATCTGGAATTCCATGCCGGGCGTACATAGATTTCATACCAGTTATAACAGAACCAGCTATCTTGTCTCTTAGGAGACAAAGCTCAGGGTACTTAGAATAATAATCAACAACAAGTAAATATGACTTAGAGTTCAGTTCAAATATGTCTGCACCTAGCTTCTGCCATGGCCTCTGAGGGACTTCATGGGGTAATAAGGGCTCCTTCTGATTCTCTCTTTGGTACTTTAGACATACAGAACACTTGGAGATCATTCTTTCAATTGCAGTAGACATACCGGGCCAATAAACGACAGCTCTAGCCCTTGACTTGCATTTCTCCATACCAAGGTGACTCTCATGTATGCAGTTTAGAACACCCTGTCTCATCTCTTGAGGGATTATGAGCTTCTCACCAAGGAATAACAGACCTTCAGCTTCATGAATTTCAGCTCGCAAATTCCAGTAGTAGGCACCGGATGCAGGTAATTTGCTTTTGTGGGATGGCCAACCATTCTTTACAACTGTACTTAACATCTGAAGGATTTCATCTTGAGCTGTTGCTGCTTTCATCTGGGCAAGCTTCTCTTTAGTCATAGGAAGACGTTCCACGAGGCTGTGAACGATTACTTCCATGTCATCACTTAATTCTTGCTCCGAGGGTGGTTCATCCAAGTAAACTCTTGAAAGTGTATCTGCAACATACATGTACTTGCCAGGGACAAAGGTGATGTTAACTTCGTACTTCTGAAGTCTGAGAAGCAGCCGTTGGAGCCTTGGAGATACTTTGGCCAGCGGCTTCTTGTTAACAGACACTAGAGGCTTATGGTCTGACTCCACATCCACTGGCCGCCCATACACATAATGGTTAAATCTCTCGCAGCCAAATACAACTGCAAGAAGTTCCTTCTCTATTTGGGCGTAATGCTCCTCCGCTTGGGTGAGGGAACGAGAAGCGTAAGCGATCGGGTGTCCATCTTGGAGGACACATGCCCCAAGACCAGACTTAGAGGCATCCACTTGCAATTTGACTGGCTTGGTGGGGTCATAGAATTTCAGAACAGGCTGACTAGAGAGGATGTGTTTCAGACGCTCCACTGCTTGAGTATGCTCATATGACCAGATCCACATAGCATCTTTCTTTAGAAGATTTCGCAAGGGCGCAGTAATTTCTGACTGATTAGGAATGAACTGTGAGAAATAATTCACCATCCCTAAGAACCTCTGCAACTCTTCTTTGCTCTGAGGCAAGGGCAACTGTGTGATAGCACGCACTTTCTCAACATCAGGTTTCAGTCCTGATTCAGAAACAATGTTTTTCATGTACTTGACTTCACTAACTTTGTATTGCAGCTTTGCAGAGTTGAACTTTACATTTGCTTGTCGAGCTCTTTCCAGAAGCTTAAGCATAGTTTCATCATGTTCCTTCTCATCTGTAGCTGCAACAATGATGTCATCAAATATGACCTCCACACCATCAATATCTCCAAACAGGGCTTCATTCTTCTTTTGGAACACCTCAGGTGCTGAACTTATGCCGAATGGCATACGCTTAAACCGATAGCGGCCGAAGGGGTATTGAATGTACAGAGGTGGGAACTTTCTTCATCTAAGGGCACCTGCCAGAACCCATCTTTTTCATCTACAATGGAGAAAACTTTCTTGCCACTGAGGCGACTTGCAATGTCCTCTGCCGTGGGTATCCTGTGGTGCTCTCTCCGAATAGCCTTGTTAAGATCTCTAGGATCCAAGCACAGTCTCAAAGAACCATCACGCTTTTCAACAATGTAACCTGTTAACCCATGGGGTGGGTCTGTCAACTTTCTGGACAACATCTTTCTCCTCCAACTCTTGAAGTTTTGCTTTAAGTTTCTCAAGTAGGGAAT
>JAEMWC010000297.1:780000-782500 GCA_016490735.1 Pachyseris speciosa
AACATCATCGTTATATAGTTTTTCCATAAACTTTAGCTCTTCGGATTTGTTCTGCCAATTGAGGGTCTTAATTAAGAGAGACTCAATCTTCGCATACGTATCAAAGCTTGGCTGGTCAAAACGCTGGTCAATAGCGTTCATTATAAAGTCAAAAGCTTCAAACTATATTCGTCTGTAATAGTCTTGTGCGGTTACAGGATATGTTGGCTCTCCAGTGCCAATTTTAATTCTTCTCGGCGCGCGAGTTCTCCTTGGTAACATCGGTCCTGTCATGGAGGGATAGCTTTTACTTTTCAGTAAAACTACACCATAAGATGATCTGAAGCTCGTATTTCATAATTGTAACGACTAATACTTCTTTCTGTCTATTTATCTGCGTGTTTGTCTTTGCCAGTAACTCTAGTCACTTTCGAATAAACGATTTTTTGCTATTTTTGGCTCCGTTATTTTTGTTAAAATATTTTTTAAATGTATTTTCAGTTTTTTAAAAAAGTTGGGGGAGGGGGGTCTAAAGCTCCTCCAGCCCCTCCCTCTGTGCGGTCCCTGATTTAGCGTCCTCTCTTTACGCGCGCCAAATGCGCGGCTTAGAACAATACAAAGCCAACAATGTTTTAAAAACTCTCTTTAACAAAAGTTTGATTTGAATTCGTTTCGGTAGTTCCGGTGGTTCCGTTCGTTCTTTTCCGACAGTTTCGGTTGTTTCGCAGGTTTGGGTGGTTTCGTTCCGGTGGTTCCGGTTGTTTCGGTGCTTCCGTTCCGGTGGTTTTGTTCCGGTGTTCCTAGTTTTAGCACATACCGATTTTTGGAGCTAAATCCAAACAGCTGCCACTCGATTGCACCTGAGGGACTGTTTCTTGACCCGGACTAACATACATAATTCGTTTAACCTACTGAAAAATAAAGAAACCAATAGTTAGATTAATGTGTTTTCTTTGAGGAATTTTGCGGACGAAACACCATGATGGCGATGCTGGCAAACGTTTTGTTAGATATGCAACCGAGACGCTTCACGGCTATTGTTACGTGAATATACCCCTTGATTATTATTTTTTGGATATTTTATCTTTAAAGATGGACCATGAAAAAATTGATTTGGGGGTGAGGGGATTTTCGGAGACAAGATTTATCCCGTAGGGTGTTTCAAAATCTGTCACGCAATCGACAATAACGTCCTGCATCAGTCGGGTCTTACCAGCTCTAGAGTAAGCTCTTATCAGCTCCAGTTCCAACACTCCAACACTAAAACAGATCTAAGTGTGTCACAGATGTCTCAACAACTTACCAAGGCATTTGGTTGATGAGCCGCAGCGTTTCTTACATTCACATATAATTATAGGGCAATTTGACAAAGGAATTTCTGAAACTTTTACATCAGATCTAGTTTGGACAACAACTCGGCTTCATTCTGCCGCTTCAAGACAATCCTTACACCTTTTCGACTCCATTATAAAGTGGTAAGTCAAATTCATTATCAAATGAAATATGAAATGAGAATATTAGTTAATATGGAGCGCTCATTTCAATGTAACCGATGCGACTAGTCAATGTCAACAAACACTCTGAGGTCAATTTGAGGTCACTTAGCGCAAAATTTCTTCAAATTGGTCGACTGATTCTGAAGCGCTCGCTAAAAAAACCCAACCAAAATTTTAATGTACCTTAAAACACTATATCTCGAGACTTCAAAACTAAAATTTGGGGCAATTTGGAGAATTCCCATAACCAGGAGCTCGATTTCAGTTTTACCTATAATTTTTCGCATTCGTCAACTGGCCATTTAGAAAGCGGTTAACAAGCGTTGATTTTACACTTCAGAATCGGAAATCTGTCGTAAATAGGATGCTAGATGTCCATTTTATAGAAATTAAGTGTTAGATTGTCGATAGGTTGACATGTTTGGTTACGCGAAGCACTTATTTCGGCCGGTCTATTTTCCCTTGTGAGGCGGCTAATTTCAGGCGTCAGACGGGCGAAATCAAAAATCTCAAATAATTCCAAAAATCGACCGTATTTCGGAAAATAAACCCCAGGAGGTTTGTAAACTCGTCAGTACCTCTCTATAGACTTAAAATGAGGGTAGGTTAGTTTTTCGTCTGTGGCCACGAATTTTCCGTTTTGCTCGATTTTCCTGTGCATTCTCTCTTAAACCTGACTGGACCACCGATGGGGGAGGGGAAGGGAGGGGAAGTAATAAAGATTATAATATGTGAACGAGCTCAACCAAAACTTGTAAAATCTTCAGACATCAGGTGGAACAATGTTCAGTCAATAGACTGATTGAACATGAGTCAAAGTTCGTGATATGCCAAAAGCGTGATAAAGATAACAGGTTTGTGAACTTGTAACATTTGAAAAGAACTGGGTCATGAGTTAAGTTTTCAAAATTTACGCTGAATTTCTGACCACTCCATGTCAAAAATTACTCGATTACTTTGTTGGCCGGTCACAATGTTTTTGAAAAAGCCATCTTATCTCTTATTCAGGGACTTGTCCAATAACA
>JAEMWC010000297.1:787500-894664 GCA_016490735.1 Pachyseris speciosa
ATGGTTTGTTCTTGAATATATTTTAGAAGTTAAACCACAGGCGGCCCAAGCTCACGATAAGAGACATACGCCACGAGCGTGAAGCCATTTCAGCGAGTTTAAGCGATTATCGGAGTTTCCACTGCTAAGAGAAGCGCCTAAATGGCTTCAAATCGGCCCGAGAAGCTGGCAAATGACAAAGGATACAAAAAGGCAACAAAGTAAGTCAACTTTATTTTCAAACAACAATAATCTCTACTATTGAAAACAAATCCATCCTCTTCCCATACAAACCTTTGTAATTCAAATTCAAATTCAAACCGGGGTAACACAACACCACCTTAAGGCGGCGAAATACGAGATACAAAAACCCTCAACTTGTCGCGCAACATTGTTTCGTTGCAAGTTTTCGTCGATGTTTCCCGTTTTTCACCTCGCGTGATCAACTTGTCTCGCAACAAACACATTTGTTGCGGGTTGAAGAAAGTTGTTGCGAAAAGTAGAGCACGGGTTTACTTTGAACAACAAATTTTGGCTTTGTTGCTCGTTTTTCATCAAACAAACTTGTCGCGCAACAAATTTGCTCGTGCCCTAGCAAATCAACCAATCAGCGCGCTACATTTCTTCAACCCGCAATAAAACATTTGTTGCGTGTCAAGTTGATCACGCGAGGTGAAAAACGCGAAACATCGACGAAAACTTGCAACGAAACAATGTTCCGCGACAAGTTGAGGGTTTTTGTATCTCGTATTTCGCCGCCTTTATACGCCGATACGCTAGAGTCACCCTCGTGGCGTATGTCTCTTATCGTTAGCTTGGTCCGCCTGTGGATTGTCATATGAAAGGTTCACTCTAAAAAAAATTAAAACAGGAAAAATAATCATACTCCCCGTCTGAAGATACGGCATTTGGCCTGGCTGCAAATGATGATTACATCCTGTACGTGTTCATATCAGGCCGACCTGCTTCAGAGGTGTGATGTTAATGCCCATTATGAACCAACGACTCATTGCTCTTGATGCTTCATTTTACGTCGTACAGAAACTCAATTTCAAAAAAGAACGTTAATGGTAGTATACCTATCTTAATTAAATTATGCAGAATTGGCCGGGAGAACGTGAATACTAGGATGCGTAAAATTAAGAGGAAAGTGACAGTTTCAGAATAACCAAACATTTCAATTAAAGTTGATATACCCTTGAATCATCAGTGTACTACATGCGTTGTTTCGTAGTCATTCAAAAAGTCCCCCTGTGGAAGGAACCATATTATAGCATCAAAAAAGAAAGTAAACATTTAGTCAATACCAGGTTATGACTGCTATGATTATTCGTTTTAGGTACCTGAACGAAAACCAACTGAAGAAACTACCCAAAGGTGTCTTTGATCATAATAAAGGACTGCAGCTGCTGTAAGTGTATTTCTTGATTAGTAATCATTACCTCCAAAGCGACACTGAACAGCGATATCGTGAAGACGCTCCAGGAAATGCAAGAAGCTGGTTTTCAGAAATTTGGAGATTTACCTGACAAACCCAATTTAGCTTTCTCTAATTTAAAGTTACATGTTGATTGTAAAATGAATTACAGTCTCGTAAAACTACATGTAAAGTTGTTGGTAAATACAGTGCCGTGTCACTAGCTGCAAATGAGCAGATTAATTGTGGCTATACTTTTAATTTGTTGGTGCTATGAGACAATATCTAGCGAGAAATGCTTCAAAGCCCAACATTTTTCAGTATTGAATGAAGCTGAAAAATAATCACAACTAAAAAAACACTCGGCCAACAATTTTGATGCAAAGGAAGGCCAGTAGTAATGAAAAGAAGTTTAAACGCATTTCTTTCTGAAGTGTCATCACCAGACAGTAGCTACAGAAATGTCGAGGGAGGTGGATGGCCTCTTGTGTTGTAGAGTTTCTATTCAGCACTGAATTTCTCAGTTCCTGTATGCTTCCCATTTGGTTGAATATGTAGCAAGCATAATTACACTAAAAAAATTTTTGAACGCTTCCGGTTTTCAGTGTTAAAGACGTAACTTCCTCTGTTTCACAGCTCGTTATGACTGACTTACACCATCATAAGTTTTCATATCTCAGTGAATTTCCCGTTATAATCTCTCAGATGATGATCTATTTATAGCGAATTTGGTCTGACATTCCGTTACAGCGTTTAGTTTTACCCAAGATTTTCATTGGAATTAAATTTTGTTGAGGCAATTCTAACTGCTCAGCCGGTGTAATTAAAAACTTATGGATAAAGTATTTATCTCCTTTTACAAAAAATAAATGAGGTATTAGTCTGTGTGCATTGCGAAATACAACTGAACGTTTTGATTTCACTTTTAAATGCCAGTTTTTCATGTATGTACAATCTTTTGAATGTATGTGTACTGTATGAGTCATTATTTTATGTATAATTTAAGGATGTGTATATATGTATATATGTATGTACGTATGCAGTAAAAAGAAAACGTCAACGTATATATAATCGCAGATTATAATTGTAAAGTCTATTTATTGTAGGTAAAATGTTTGTATCTAAATGTAGCCTTTCACTGTACGTTGTGTGTTGAGAATTAATAAAGTGAATAAAAGATAAATTAAAAAAATACAAAAACAAAAATACCAAAAATTCTTCGTGACCAATTTAGGACGAGTGAATCACCACTTCAAATTATATTCTTGGCTACCTTCACGCTTTTCACTGAACGATTCGTTGATGATGGTGGTAGCAAAAGGTTATGTATACATAATTTTTGGCCAAATAACGAAGAAGCCTAAAAAAGAAGGGTCATATGTTCCACAACTGGAGTCTTTTTGTCATGTATGGTGAGAACCATCTATTGAAGGTCAAGCCGCATCTCTGAATGAAACCGTCTGACCATAGTTCACTTAAAATTTTAACCGAGTCTTACCATGCAATTTAATTCGCACTCACGTAGTCAAGCCTTTTCCGTAAACGCTATGCGGAGAAAGTAATACAGTAAAATTGTGCAGCGAGAAAAAGAAACTGAAGTAAAGTCACTGTTTATATTCGGGATCTTTCGCATTGAATATAAAACATTGCTACAGAATCTATGATTTCAGTCAAGTTTCATATCCATAAAGTCTTAAACTGCTAGCGGCCCATTCTGGATAGTGGGGAAGAATAAGAAATGTTAGGAGCAAGTGAGCGCAATTTGTGCCGCCGGAGATTTTCAATCAAATGTAACACACAGAGAGAAATAAACACTCTAAGCTGGCGAGGATTTTACAACGAGGCACTGTATCAGCGATTGAAATGCAGTTTTGCCACCGTGAGAATACAGCTCAGACAATTATGCAAAGTGAAAATCACGTCATAGTTTCCTTAGAAGTTGCCAAGATAACGCTTTTCTTGACGTCACATGTCACTGTCGCTGGAACCGCAGTTGGACCACAGCAAAAACATCATTTCGTTTTTTAGAAAAAAAAAAGTCGTTTGATGGGCGTTAAAATAAAAGAGAACTCACGATGATAAGGATTACAACTCCGAAATTGACAATTTGTCAGTTTCAGAGTTAAAAACCAAAACCACAAACAAACAAAAAATGTATAAAAGACAACAAAATAAAACAAAAATTAATAGACTGACCAAATGACTGATAAACTAAATCGTAACTGCCTACAAACCAACTATTTTCAAAATAGTAAAGGTGGCGTCCACATATTCCAAATTACCCCGCTTAACGTCAACTGGACGTTAAGTGGGGAAGGGGTAAGGAGAGCTCTACATAAGAGAGCTCTGCATTTTGAGCAAAAAACAAAATTGTTCATTTCCTTTTTTAAGAACAGGACATAAAAAGATAACTGTAGTTCAGGAGAAAATGATGTTAAAATGAGAACAAATGGGTGCACACTGTGATCTTCTAGTTTGTCACAATAAAGACATTTGTAACTGAAGTTCATACAAAGTCTCCGTCCAGGATTTGAAACGTCAATTACATTTACAACTTTATTCCCTTATAGACTCTTGAATCAGAGACCCGTTATTACCGCTTTTCAATTTTTCAACAACAGGGTCCGACTGGATTTAATATCATAGCCTGTACGTTTGCCACTTTACTTTGCTGTCTTCCCGCACAGAGTGAGTTGTTTTGACATACTCTCTTCACCATAAATAATAGAAACCTGGAGCTAAAAACGAAACTCGGAAGCAGACAATCACCATTATTTTTCTTGCACGTGTGATTGCAAGTATTTGCGACGAGGATGACTGAACCACGATGGGGGGCGATTAATACTAACACTGGTTGTTTTACGTAGTATCCTTCGCGCAAACTATCGTATTGAATTTAGTTGTCTCCAGAAAAACATGGGATAGCGAAATTCCAAGTGGACGTTAAGGAGAGGGGGAGGATGGGGGTTCTGACCTTCACGTCCAGTTGACGTTAAGCGGGGAAATTTGGAATATGTCGACGGCCCCTAATAGCAGTGCTGTTAAAACAGTGCGATTTCAAAATATAGCCTGCGTTGCAGCTGGACTTGCCACGCGAACGCTTGAAAACCAAGATATAGTGTATACCGGGGGTTTGCACTGTCTGCGACGCAGGCTATCAAAATAATGCTATCCCCTTTGATCGCCATGAAGAGCAATAAGACTTGACACAAAACTCAAGTGTAAGACTTGACTCAAAGATCTGGCAAAGCAGTTAAAACAATCGGCTATAGTTCGAGTCTATCAATATGCTGGTTGCTTTGACCACCATATTGATTTTGATACTTGATTTTGACGTTTGAGAAATATTCTTTTGGCTTGTTTACTTGAAGCACATATTGCACGGAGAGTGTGAATCAAAGTAGCCTGCGTGTCAGGCGCTAGAAAGGGAAAGGGAAGGGTGAAAACGGGCGCGCGAAAAGAGGAGAGCCCTCTAAAAACTTGCCCTGTTTCGCGCAACAGCCCGCTTTTTCCCTCTTCACTTGATTTCTCTATCTATAGCCTGTCACGCAGGATAGAATCACAGCCACGAGAAATTGGTGAGTGATACCACACTGCATGCGCGCTTATTACCAGAGGCCACACTGGTCTCGTAGCTGTGTTTAGCTGTCATTTATTTCATCTGTCATACTAGCTATATCCCAGTATATAACTTCAATCCTCAGTACACGTTGACTCCTGAGACCCCTTCTTCTGGGTTTGTCATTTGAGCAAATCAAGCGGGAACAAATGACTAAGTTAAAAGACAGTAGAGACATTCGATAAAAGAAACAAGAGGCTACAATTAGCCTAAACTCGGGCTAGCAAAAAACAGTATTGTATCCCTAATTTAGCGCTAAACAAAAGTACAGAGAGAAGCCTGTCTTTCTTACATCGGACGCATTGGGCTTAGCTTGTGTTGGTGTCTATCTCTTTAGGCGCCTATCAACATATATCCCTCTAAAATTAAAAAAAATTGCTTTACAGCTCAACCATTGAGAACAATAATTATAACACTTGTAAAAAATATTTCTTAAAAGAGAAGAAAAAGAGAAACGAAAAGCAAAACAAAACAAAAAAAAGCCCGCGATATATGCTACAAAAAAAATCGAACCCGGGCTAGCCGCGTCAGAGGGAGGAATAATGACCTCTAGGCCACAGAGGTTCATCGTGACATACGATGATAAAAATAGTGTATTGATTCCAAAAAAACTAAGCATACTTGTTTTCGCTTCGATGAAAATTATTTGAGAAAGGAAACGCTTATCGAACGGTTTAGGATTTTTTCGCATAAACGTTAATGGAGTCTCGGTGAAATGTGAGGAGAAAAATAATCAGCAGAGTGAAACTGTTTACAAATACGTCAATCCAGAGTCGTTTGAAACATAAGAAATTAAGGAACGTTTCTGCGGTCAGTTCCAAGTTATGCAAGTAAAAACTAATCGCTTATCATTCAAAAACTAATGTCCAGAAATTGAGATATTATGGAAAAATAGTAAATAAATTACCTGTCAAAGTCTCAGGGGTGTATAATATCCCGTACTTGAGTTATTCAACAAAATTTACATCTCGATGGAGCGGACACGGGGAAACACGGCAGTCCATCTGGAGTTAAGTTTGGTCATGTTAAAAGCTTTCTTCTCGCAGTTGAATTTGCAAACATTCGTATAGACACTTCTTTCAACATATTGGTTGTTCAGACTTCAAAGACACAAGATGAATCGACGTTTTCCGATACGTGACAACGGGCATCACTCTTGTTGTTGTGAGTTGTTATTTTTAGTTCGGGCTTGCGCAGAAACGCCGGAAGTGAGCTTTGCGGAAGAAACACGACGACGAAAAATGAAGCCCATTTTAAACCTCGGGCTTTTTACCAGCCGAGTAACAAGGAACATGTAGCTCCCTTTGTCGGTCTTCTTCCCTTTCCCTCTGCGCACTGCAGACTGTGCGTAAAACCGGACTGAGTATAAAATGATGTCTGAAGGCTGTGGAGTAGGTAGAAAACGCGGACTGAGTACAAAACACCGTGCAAAAGGCGGGTGTGGAAAAACGTGACCTAGGCCATGGTGTAGGCCATGGCCAACCCTATGGCCCACCCTATGGCATACCGGTGGTCAATTGTTTTAAAACTCGGTTCAGCATTGCTGGAAACCTGTGTAAATGTTCTCCGTCAATCGTTCATACCTTTGACTCTCTTATACAATACTTTATTTCGAAATACCTAGAATAGATATTAAGAAAAAGGAAACCCAGAGGTTAACCCTATATTAAGGATCTCCTAGCAATAAATAAAAAATATACATCACTACAGTAATAAATAAAAAAATATATACATCAATGAAAAAACTAGTTATTATAAAAATATATAATAGTCACATAAATATCATTAAAAAAGTATATTCAATAAATATTTATGTGTTTCTTCAATCTTAGTTTAAACTTGTTGACATTTGGACTATCACGACAATTGATTACATTGCTTGGAAGATCGTTCCAAAACTTGATCATCTTAACAAAGAAAGAATATTTATAGCAATTCAGTTTTGCGAGTTTAGTTTGTATCTTATATGGATGGTTGGATCTTGTCTTAGTGCTCCTGCACAGTTCAAAATAATCACCGAAGTTTAGACCATTCAGATTGAATACGGTCTTGTAGCACTCCACCAGGGATAGAAATTCCCTCCTTCGTTCTAAAGGTTCCATTTAAGTATTTTACACCTGTCCTCATACGCCATCTCCTGTCGTCTTTGTCCTAGGGCGATTCGCGAAGCTCTTCTTTGCACCTTCTCAATTTCATGGATGTCTTTGGCTAGGTGTGGTGACCACACCGGGCAAGCGTATTCCAGTATTGGACGGACTAGGGTTTTATACAAAATTGAAAAGATATCCTTATTTTTACTACCTACTGTGCGTTTAAGTAGGCTGAAGTACCTTGTTTGCTTTGTGAAATGTTTCTTCAACATGTTTTGTCCAGCTCAGGTCACTCGCCATGGTAACTCCAAGATCTTTATAACTGGAGACTTGCTACTGTGAGGAACTTTTGTTTTTATTATGAGAGATTCTCATGACCTCACATTTGCTAGGGTTACATTTTACCTGCCAGCGGTCCGCCCATAGATCGAGGGTGGTTAGATCTGATTGTAAAGTAATAGAATCTTCCAAATTATTTATCTGTCGATAGATTTTAGTGTCGTCAGCAAATAACTTGGCGGTAGAAGTAATTATGTTAGGTATGTCGTTCACGTAAATAAGGAACATAATCGGCCCCAGCATTGAGCCTTGAGGGATGCCAGATATAACAGGCGACCATTCGGAATACGATCCACGTATCAGTACTCTTTGTTTTCTCGGCGGCGTTTCGCTTAAATTTTCTAAGCAGACTGGTCGTAGGATTGAATTCGGAATATTTTATACCTTTAAATTCTATTTGAATTAAATGTTTTTCAAAATTCCAAGACAATCACGTCTCCTGAGGTATGTAAATTTTGGGAAAACTTCAACTAATCGCTGTTCACCGTTCCCACGGTAATGCACTTGCATTTGATTCTGTTGATTCTGTCCCAAATTATGTTTTCCTGTCGCAATTTCCAAAATTTTCTTTGAAGAAAAGCTCGAGGAGAGAAAAAATCCTCGGAGCTGAACTTACTTTCCATTTTTGTTCAAAAGTATGTAAGAATAAACACCTAATGTGCTCTGACCACCAGGCGTAACGCAGCATAACGCAAGTTGACCAAAATGAATAATATAAAGTTTACATTGTTGACAGCTTCAACGACGGGAAAACTTGAAGCCTTCAGTATCAAAATAATTACGTTTCATATCGTAAAGGCTATGGGCAGGTGTAGTACATGCTTGGGTACTAGATTATTACACTCTGTTTTGGACCCTTCAGTCATCGCGGGTTCGCGCAAGTGACAAAAACTGGGACCCAGTTCGCTGGCTGATCTGCACGGAATAGGACCTTAGCATGTAGAAATTTGCGGGAGCTCCTTTATAATAATTGCCTTTCTTACGATTTTTTTAGCCGCCCGAAAGTTATGTTTATATGGCATTCTGGTTTTTCTGATTCCAATCTACCACGAGTCTGTTTAACACTGAAAAATTTGAGCGAACCGCCGCCAAGAGAACAGAAGAGAGTCGTAGGTATGACAGCATTCATGGGTGGGCCATGGCCTAGGCCACGTTTTGTCCACACCCACCTTTTGCTAGTGTTTTGTACTCAGTCCGCGTTTTGTACCTAGTCTGCAGCCTTCAGTTCTCATTTTATACTGAGTCCTCGTTTTATACCCAGTCCGCAGTCCAGGTCCGCAGTCTGCAGTCCGCAGTCCGCAGTGAGTAGTCCTAATTTTATACATGTACTGACCGGAGCAGGCGACTTAGTCAGCGGTTTTCTCCACGAGGGTTTAGTTTTCGTGTGACACTTTGTTTTGCTGATCAATATTGTGGTAAGAACTCGGATTTGGGGATTCGTTGAAGACAGTTTTTAAAAACAAGTTGTCTAAGCTTTGCTTGTGGACTGGCTTCACTCACTGGCAAAATGAACACAAAAATAGACAAGGTAAGCTACATTAATTTTAGCCTTTGCATTTTACTTTAGTGACGAATGTGGTGGTATCCTAGCTGTCAATCACAATACTCTTTGTACAGCTGTACTCAAATTTAGTACTCAGTCTTGTGTGTTTTCTTTAGAAGGTTAAAGTTGTTGGGTTTCCACTTTGAATGAAGCTCATATTAAATTATGCAGCTTCGGAATGCCATCAGTTGTCTAATCATACATGTACCTTTCAGTTGTAAGAGTACACAAGCCAAATACCCTACATGTAAGCTTACATGTAATTTTTTGTGGTTTGCAAAATGTTTAAACAAGCACAAAGGGGAGCACTGATGAAAATTACAGCAAAATTCATTGTATCACACTGCATGTTAATGCAAACTTCAAAGGAATTTTGGCTTTTTCTTCTGATTGGGGGCAGAGTTATGCAAATAGCCCAATCAGAATGCATTGCATTGTGATTTGCATGACCCCACCCCCAATCAGATGATGGGCGGAACAGAGAAACCCAACTGTTTTCAAAAACGAGCAGCTCAATACAACTAATGTGACTTATAACCATGCGCAATATGCCTCATTTTTGAAAACTATTCATGAAATCAACTGCAAGCAGTAGATATCTAGTATATGAATTCACCCAACTGAATATATCAAAATAGTATATAGTATGTAAACGTGTTCTCAGAAAGTAGAAAATTCATTGTGGTTCCAGTGAAAAACTTGTGTCTGAGTTGTGGTTTTACAGTAGATAATTACCTGGTTTATAAGGGTGTTTTCTTGTCAGGTGATACAACTGGCAACAGAAATAAGCAAATAAGTATGCATAATAATAATATTGTTATGCATATGGCTGACTCATGGCACTGCTATTACATGTACATGACTGATAGTTGATGAAATGCTAGCATAGCTCAACTTTATACATCTTGTAGGAGTACACCTTGAGGAATATGTTTGTATTCTACCAATTCAGAATTTTGGAATGGGAAACTGAAATTGGCTTTTGGTATGCCTTGAAAATTTGATGAAGTTCTTCAGTATAATAATTTCTTGAGTATGATGTGTTCTTTAGTAGGTCAGGCACCTGCTTACTGTGTGCCTTTTTGTTCACCTTTGAAAATGTATCCTTGTACTAAATGGAGAGCAAGCACATACAGTTTACAAATTAAGAAGCTTCATGTACACTGTTATCCTTAGTGCAGAAGATAAAGCAAGTACATATCACAATCAAGCAGAGTTTAATTACATCCTGATGAGATAAGTGATTTAGAAGAAACAAACTGTCATTTTTTTTAAAATGAATTTTAAACCAATGAAATATTTGATAAAGCTGCAAGATTATTCTTCCTGTAAAGTTATAATCGTGTGATTGCCAGTAGTTGCGACTATGATGACGAACAACAATGGTGGGCGATAATATAATAATGCTGATTGTTTCACATATCCTTCCTGCAAACTATCATATTGAATTTAGTGTCTCCAGAAAAACATGGGGTATTAAAGTGGATGTTATGAAGGAGAAAAGGGGGAGGGGGGGGGGGGGGGGGTGTTGTCATGAAGAGCAATAAGAATTGATCCAAAACTCAAGTGTAAGACCTGACTCAAAGATCTGGCAAAGCAGTTAAAAAATCGGCTATAGTTCGAGTCTATGAATGTGCTGGTTGCTTTGACCACCTTATTTTGATACTTGATTTTGACGTTTGAGAAATATTCTTTTGGCTTGTTTACTTGATGCACATATTGCACGGAGAGTGTGAATCAAAGTAGCCTGCGTGTCAGGTGCTAGAAAGGGAAAGGGAAGGGTGAAAACGGGCGCGCGCGAAAAGAGGAGAGCCCTCTAAAAACTAGTCTTGCTTCGTGCGACAGCCTGCTTTTTCTAGCATACAATGCAAAAGTGTTGGAAACAGTAATTTTGTACTACTCTAATATTCAAGCTATCCTAACATGTAGTACTCTGATCATGACCTTACACTTTTATGGTATTGTGAAATCAAGTTACAGACAAGTTACATTGATTTGTGCAGTTTTGAACGATTTTAAACAAGTAGCTAATTTACCCATATTGTACATTGATGTTTATTTGTTACCTACAGTGGAGTTTTATTAGAATCTTGTATCCAGGTAGCTTTACACTCACACATAAATTATTTTCAGATTGCACCTCTGTTTGAGTGCACAGAAAGCCAGCTACAGCTGTAAATAGACAAAGTAAATTACAAAGAGGAAAATTTACCATTGTACTTAAAAAATTAAATTCCAGTTGTCCTTTGGTAATACCTTTTTTTTTTTATTTTCTTTCTTCTTAGTGATCAGCTGTGACTACAACATGTAATTATAAAAAGCAACTTTGGATCTTTATGTATAGCCTCCTTTGCAGACGTCTTTGGGCTCATCACGCGTTCCTTCCCCACGAACATCTGCTGAACTGAACTACCACTTCCGTTCGCGGTTGTTAGCCAATCAGTTCGTTTTCCAATTGATGGAAAGTAGGACTTTGACCCGGGATTTCTTTCACAGACGATGCACGTCAATGGGGTGTCGATTTCCATACTTATGCAGCTCGTTATTCCTAACCGCCGGTGAATGGAAGTGGCAGTTCAGTTCAGCAGACATTCGTGGGGAAGGAACACGTGAGTTGAGCCCAAAGATGTCTGCGAAGGAGGCTACTTCAAAAGATTGATTTTCTTGGACTATATCTGCAGTCATGTTTTGAGCAAACATATACATGTATTTAATTTAATTTTATGTCCACTACAAACTAGGTCAGCCATTACTCAAGACATTCCATTCAGGGTCCATTGGACTCTATACACATAGGTTTAGGTGTTTTACTTGTTCTAAGCAGTTTGGTTTATATGAAAGTTTCACAGGATACTTTGAGCTACAGTGCAGTGCAGAAATAAGCATCCTACGCACACGCAGAGGGCACGCACATTTTTTGCGTGTGTGCGTCTTGGCTTTTACAGGCTTATACGATGTATAATGAGTAATAATTTTTTACTTCATGCACTTATCATAAAGATGCACATTATACTGATCATGCCTGATGGCTGTAGCTCTTTATTGTATCTAATGATAATAAAATTAGTTGTACAGCAAGCAATGTTCCAATATAAAGGAGGAATTCTCTAAGAAAAATTCATTCGTCATCAGGCTGATGTTTGAAGCATGTAAGACTATACATTTAACAATAATTATTGGTTCGTGCTTTAGTTTGCATACAGTATATCAAGTTATTGTGCACATAGAAAGTTTGGAGAGCAAAATTGAGGGAAGCACAAGACTCTGGCGAGAGCAACTCTACCTCTTTGAGTGCTCTTCACACTTTTCAAGTGCCATTTGTTACTCAATAAAGTATGCACATCCAAAACATGAACCACTGTCTTTTATAACTTACATTGCCTATTTTAAATAAATGTTACATGGCAAAACCCTGGCAAATTGTTTAAACAGCAACCTGTCATTTTGAGTCTACTTGATATGTACTGTTTTTCTACATGTCTAACGATAACATTGTTAACAATAAAAAATGCAAATGAATATTTAAGACTTTGAGCCAAAAATATTTACAGTATCTTACAGTATAAAGTTACTATGGCCCAGTCAAGACAATAATTTTTTTGGTTCTTTCAAAGTGTTTTAATTCCTTCCTGAATTCTCAGAAATGCAAGGTCCCTGGCACCATTTGTACTCCTCTCGTTTCCATCTTCAGGAGCTAAAACTCTTATGTCACACTGCACTAAACATAGTTCAATCATCTTCATAGCCTGCAATTAACAGGGACTTATTTAGCCGAGCGCCAAGTGGGAGAGATGGAGCACAAAGCGCGACATGCCAGTGCAAAGTGCGAGATGAAGGGAAGAGGTACAGTATATAAGTGCCTGTTTGCCAGTTTATTGTTTATGCTCTTCCAACCAATCCTCTGGTGATTGGAAAATGCTGATTGGTCAATTCATACCATGTGATGCTAATGTGAGAAAATACACCACAAATAACAAACATGGTGCGTGGTGACTGTGAGTTTTCAATGAAGCTATCAAGCTTGCACTTGATTTCTTACCTCACGTTGAAAACATGTATCGTGGTGTTGTTTTTATAAATTAAATTAACGCCGTCGACAACTTCTCTCTCGTTGAAAGACAGGAGGAAGCGCCGAACGCTATTTTGCTGTACTCCACGGTATTCTTTACAGCACCTTGTAAAATGGAGTAAAAGAACAGCATTTTCTCCTGAACTTCTTTCACAAAATCAGAGTTTCTAAACTCAGCAATCAGTGCTGTTGTTCAGTGAATTCTTTGAATTAGCAAACTTTTTTAACCCCATTGAAATTTTTACCTTTAATTTAAAACACCTCATGTGCAAGTACTTCATTTTCCATGAAATTCATGATTGTAAACAATTCACTCTTTTTTGACTTATAATTGCTTTCTGCTGCTCGTAGAACTATCGATGCCTGAAGAAGGCTTATTCTGCCTGCCAGCAATGCTCTGAAAAATCGCTAATTCTGCTCGGACAACTAAATGTGCAAGAAATCTGATAAGTTTCCTGCAAATGATTGAAAGCTTTTTCATTGGTCAATTCAAAAGTGACTGTCCGTCGAATTTTGTGGGTGTTCCAAGGGGCCGAAGAGCATGAACAATAGACTGGCGACAGGGGCTTATTTTTCTCTCCCCCTTGTCTCGTGCTCTGCACTTGGTGTCACACTTTGCGCTCCATCTCTCCCTCTTGGTGCTTGGCTGAATAAGCACCTGTTTAATGCAGGCTATCATCTTCATCAACCAGTGTGCTTAAATTTAATTCGACATTCTTTTTTCCATTTTGTTGGCTGATGTTTTTTTTATTGCAGTTAAGGCTGCGTGAACAAGGAAAAAAATTATTTGGCAAAAATATGCTCATGTATTTATCTGAATTTGCTGAAACATAGTTACATTTAAGAAAAAATGTAGGCCTCCATATTTCTCAAAGTAATAATTTGGTATGGCCTTCCAGGCATCACCCAAGTTACTTACAGTACCAATCCAAGCAAGCCGTAGAGATTTTACCATAGATCTGAAGTTACTCCCCCCCCCTCCCCTTGCCAAGCCAGTTGTCATTGAGAGTGGATAAAACTTGTCTAATTATTAGTTCCCAAGGTAGTTCAAACAATTTAGTTTTTACTCATAATGAGTTTGGGTTCAATATTTCTGTTTACTACGAAGTAAATTTGACTAAATTTTGTCATTTTGCGGGTATCTACTACCTTAAGACAACCTTCTGAGAAGGCTGATACATGACTTTTCTTTAAAAAAATTAATTTTGTCCTTTTTATTTTTCCTTAAAAAAAAGAGAAGAGGTGACCTTTAAACTTCATTTAGCACCTTGTCCGGCACACTGAGCATAGATGCAGTATAGATTAATTGAGAAGCACCGAGTGATTTGGCTAAAAGGGATTTACCATGAGTGTAAGATCGTGCGACTGACAAAAATTATTTTTGTTTTTATTTTCTGAATTTTGGTGAGGAAGATACATGTAGCATCATTGTTCTTATCCACATTGTATGATAAATTAGTTCCTAGAAGTACTTTAATTGGGTCTTAAATGGCACAGAACACTATTAATAATTATGTTTGTGTTCTTCTGCTTTAACCGAGAGCCATTATCCACATCGCTTTGGTTTTATTCTTAGTCAATTTTAAGCCTGAAATGGTACCAAAGTTTTTTTGTAGCAAACATTTAAGGGAATTTGTGTCACTAGTTAAGAGCATAGTGTCATCAGCAAATTGAGATATTTTTACCCCTCAGTCTTGTCAGAGTTAGGGGATGAATAACTGTACCTCTACAGTTTAGTTCTTGTCTGATTTTTAAAGCTAGTCGTTCCACCGCTGGGATAAACAGGGAAGGGCTTAGGGGCAACCCTGACGTATGCCTCTCAAAACTTTGAAATAATTTTTGTCATAAAGCCAGCGTTCATAACAGCTGTTTTGCCACCGTTATAGAGAACGGAAAGCCAAATTCTT
Organism: Pachyseris speciosa; assembly: GCA_016490735.1. Lineage (NCBI taxonomy): Eukaryota > Metazoa > Cnidaria > Anthozoa > Scleractinia > Pachyseridae > Pachyseris > Pachyseris speciosa. The sequence goes on from JAEMWC010000297.1 coordinate 802,464, forward strand.
ATAGAAGGTCCAAAGTTGAAAAGTTCAATTTTTTTTATTATAACTTCTCTCTATAGAGTCAAAAGCTTTTTCAAAGTCCACAAAAAGAAAGATTTCTGAGATTTTTTTAGGCTGTGTTTATTCCATTAGATCACTTAAGAGTCGTATTTTTATATCTATTCTTGACAAAACCTGTTTGGTCAGAATGTATTATTTTGGTAGACAGATTTCTTTTTGTTTGGCAATAGCTGCCTTTGAGAGAATTCTGTAGTCAACGTTGAGCAGAGTTACAGGATGCCAGCTACATTGTAGTTATTTCTGACAAGTCGCTGTGTTCATTAGGAGGTAAAGAAATTTTTCCTCTTCTTTGTGAAACTGAATTTGGAGTTTTCCTTTCTGAAAGGCTTTGTTGTTAGAGTTAAGTAAGTTAAGTCTCTGCAACAAGTCATGTATGATTCAGTAGTTTGATTCAAACAACAAACTTGGATACTTTTTTTAATTAGGGGGTAATTGACACAGTCATTTCTGATGAAGAAATGTACATGTGTTAACCTTAGCTAGTGAGGCTCTGAAAGAATAGTCTAGCTTAACTGAACATGAGAGAAACACTTAATATTGAATAATAAATTGGTAAAATAGTTCAAGTAAAGGTGAAACCACTTTGAACAAAAATACATGTACTACTTGTAATTAAATGAAGTCACTGTTGTCCTGCACTGCATATAATGGAGGAGACGAGTGAAAAGTGAAACAAAAATAATTTATACATGTATAATACATTACGATTAATTAATTGTTTCGAATGACTTTTTACAAAGGTATTTTCCCAGCTGGTACAATGTATACATTAGCCAGGGAAGTAGCAACTTTATAGATAACTCAAGCTCCTATTGATGTAACTCTTCAGTGTAGCCCAATAAGGGTCATTTTTGAAATGTCTTTAAATGAGCCCCACAGTTGGCTTTAACTTATAGTGAGGATCAGTATACGGTACATTGTATAAATTCTGTTACATGTGAAATGTGACATTTACCAATCATTTTTGCTGTGTTAATTATCCTCAATTCCACAAATTTATGAAATGGCTGTTATGGAGATAAAACTAACTGAAGGTTTTGCTGATTTACAAAACAACAAAAAGCTGAAATAGTAATAAAAGGTAATTACAGTGTTACAAGTCATTAGAGAGATTCTGTCAGGTACTGCTAAAACATTGGTTACTTTCATTAGATTTGACGTGAGCAGTATTTGCCTTCCACTCTCAAAGGGTTAAGTTTCAGCTGCACTGCCCCTTTTATACATCATAGGGTTTTCTTTGTTTAGTGACCAAAAGGGAATATTGTGATCTGCAAGTTGGACAAGTTCTAGTTTGTTCTTAGAGATTAATAAGGAACTGCTTTAAAAAGGTCCTGAAGTTTTCTTTGTAATAGACAAAAAATATAATTACTGTCAGTACAGTGTAATTCTCTATTGCCAGAGAGTCTCTATCAACACTAATGTCTTATTGACAGGTTGAAGTACATTGTGTAGAATAGTCTATAATTTTAGTCATGAAATGATTAGTATCTTTAGGCTCTATATTTAACAATCACTAGACTAATGCTATTCAAAACTGAAAACAGGATACCTGATTGTAGTAGCATGTACTGTTTTGTGGCTTAATTGAAGCTTCATTCTCTACTCAGGACCTTAACCAATGAGACTACAGTGTAGCTGGCACTTCCAGTGTAAATGATATATGTATTCTGAACTTGTCATTAGGAAGTTCATTCAGTGGTACTTTTGAACTGGTAAGAGTTTATGACATTGTTGCAGGTAATTTCATTGACATGTCTATAGCTTACCAACCGTTTGCAAGGCATACAACGTTACATTATAATAGCCTTGTCACTTCTTACTGTGTCATAATAAGCATTATGGTGTCACATGTGCACACTACAGTGTATACATGTATGTTTTTGTTTTAGACTTTGTGGATAATGAACTCAAGATAACTGTTTACAGTTCACCTGAACAGTTATCAGATCATGACTGGTCAAATACATGTAGTTAGACTAATTTTCCCTAATATTATGACAGGCATCTTGTCCATACTCAGTTTGAGTTGAAATGGAAATTTTGTTAGGCTGGCCGGAACCTTCAAAGTTGATCATCAACTGTACTGTACACTGAAAAGCACTAAAAAGACTTTTGATTGAGATGAAAAAGCGTTTCTGTTGTCCTTAATGTAGAACTTTTAAAGAATATGCTACATTGTGTATTTCTGTGCATGTATTAACAGCTAGCATATTACATGTGGGGAGCAGGGAATTTGCATAATGGTGAGAGCACTCATCTCCCACCAATGTGGCCCGGGTTACATGGATGATGCCATAAGTGGGCTGAGTTTGTGTTGGTTGTGTGACTCAGCTGAACGAATTTTCTTCAGGTACATGCAGCTTATTTGAACTGGCTGTAGGCTGTGCTCCAAGAGACCTGTATATGCTTTCAGTTCGACCTTTTTTTTTTTTTTTTTTTTTTCTTTACTGTACTTTGCAAGGACAATTAGCTGGACAGAACATTGTTGTTGTTGTTGTTGTTGATATTTTATTGAATTTTAAATGTCGGCTTGGGTGTAATTGCTGTTGACTGCCATTTTTTGTTCCAAGAAACTGATGTAGTGTCTCCATAGAGATCAACAGCAGTCCAAGAAACAGTTATGAACTCGCATGGACTCAGTGATAACATTTTGTGTTGAAAAAGTCGTGAACATTAAATATTTCATTACTGTGGATGGAATTACTAGCTACCAAGACAAAAAACAAGAATCATCTTTCACTCAACATTTTCATCAAAATTCTACTTTAAAGACTGCTAAACTGCATGGTGCACTACTGAATTGTACATGTATAATTTGGAAAAGAAGAAAAAAGAATGAGATCGAGCACCTCTATCCGACAGTTCACATTTTTACAGTGTATATAGAGTGGTTAATACAAGTACCATGACTTGAATTTTGGCCAATGAGATAAGTAGCTCAAACACATCTAGAAAATCAATAAAAAAGCCACAAGGATGACAATTGAGTTGAGAGTTGACTTGAAGTTTATTTATCACCCATTTTGTTTTTATTTCCTCTGGAAAAAAAAATAAAAATATATTTATAATTTTCAATTTTTTGCTTGTAGCAGTTACCCTTTCAAAGAATGAGAATGTTCAAAAAACAATTTTCTTTGTATGCTCTTTTGTGTGAGAGTTTGAATCAATTTTTTTGTTCGCAAAGCGTTCACTTGATAAACTATTTTACCAGTGATATTGATGCTAGGCCAAAGTATTTCTCACTCTACCATCTCACTAATCTTCACTGTCTCTCATTGTTTCTCTGATCTTCAAAAGGGTGTTCTTTCATCCTGTTTTGGTGGAACCTGTTCGATAGTGTGGCAACCCCATCAGCTTAATATACATACGTACAAATCTGTTGAATGTGACTATACAGAATTATACAAATGTAGCTTAAAATGTTAAAGGTACCCTCTTACTCATGTCTTGTCCCCAATTGTTATCTGTGTTGCTTAACTTGCGTGACTAGGGAAGGCGAGGGCACCAGTCCCCAACAGCTTACTGTAGTACTCTATTGGGCAGTGATAAGTTAGTTCTTACATAGCCAGGCCCTGAATAAATGTCACTGCATGGACATAAAAAGCAGGTTAAAGAACCAAAATTTAGTTCTATATTATTTTCTTAACAGAATTAGGGAAGGACACCTAATTTATCCATGAATAAAAATTCTCTAACCCAGTTTTCTGAAAGTAAGGTTTTGCTTTCTCCGAGTTAGTGAAATTGCACTGTGCATGTGTTTTAAGAGTTGCAAATTATTTTTGTTTGCAGTTGTTATATATAAAAACATAACTTGACTAGGTGGGTTACCCTTAGTTGATCATGTAACCACTTTGATGATTTTTGTTTGTGTATGTTTGTGTATGAGCTGACGTTGGCTGACCATCAATTTTCACGGTACAATTAAATTTGGCATACTGGGCAAAGAAATCATACACCTCCCTCTTAAAAGCTGCAAAGACAAAAAATCCCTGGTGGGACCAGTGAATTAATTAAACCCATGTTACCTTCCGACTGACGTGTTGAAGGTCCTTTGTGAGACTTCTCTTGGGCTCGTGGTCTAAACATGGTGAATACATTTTGCTTACGTTGGTTGGTCATTAACCAGTACTCCAATACATTACTTCCATGCTGTACAGAAGTACCTGCTGGTCAGGATACATTAATTCACAGAAAAAATACATGTGTAAAACTGAGCCACTACAAGAGCAACTGGATTTCAAAACGAAAACTGAGGCTATACAGTTTACAGCGATAAATACGCTTCAATCTGTAAAAATATCATGCTTTCTTAATATAAAAAAAAATGTGCTTCCATAAACTGTGCATCTAGACATCTAATGTATTATAAGGAACTTTTCTAAACATTTGAAAATTCCTATAATTTTAGGTCTGACGCATACAGTGTACATGTACCTGTACGTAAATAGCAGGTCGACATTCTCTCTTTTTGGTGGATTTTTAATTCTCATCCAAACAAAAAGACCAGGATTTCAGCAGGCTGACCGTAGATGAAGTCAGAATAATTTAAACAGGAACATTATTTACCCAAATCCTTTCACTACTAGCATACATTTTAAGTTTAGTTTTCATGATATGCCTACTTGCTGGTTTGTAAATTGAGAAAGCTTCTCAATTTACAAACCAGCAAGTAGGCATATCAACAGTAATGGCGATTCAAATGAAACATGAGACGTTGCAATTCGAAAATTTCGAGCCCGAGACGCCGTGATCTAGAAATCTGAGCGTGAGACTTTCACAGCACGTGTTATAAGTTATTTCTTAGTTATTAACTTAATTTAGAACAGTCACAGGTAACACGCAACTACTTATTAGCTAGCGAGCTTAGTTACTTATGAAGTAACCTCACGCGTTTTGCTGTGGTTTTTAATGTCACCATTTATAGGTATCTTATTGTGTTCGGTCGTCACGCAATACTTCTCCCAAGGGATAAGTGACTACTGAAAAGTCTGTCAAAGCTTCTCTTGCTAGCACGCGCGAGTTGCTGGTGTCACGGTGATATGAGAATCCCCGTGATATGTGTATATGTTGTGGTCCAGTTTTATCCTTGGTTCAGTTTTTAGTTTCCTTTGTTTTCTACTCATTATCATACGTTACCATACACAAGAACAAAACAAAAAAGAAAATAAAGATTGAACCAAGGATAAAATTAAACTACAACATATACCCATACACTTTTCTTTTGGATTAAAAAAAAAGTGTGCAGCAGTTAGAGACCAACTGGGACAGACAATGCTGTATAGCATTTATATAGAAGATTTATTAATGATATTATTTTAGCAGGGGTGGGCTCTTAGTTTTCTTAATGCACTTAGCAGTAAGGATGACCGCATTAAACAAAAGCGTTACAAAAAATAATACTTCTAACATGCCTGGCGGGGAGTACTCCCTTATATGGGCAATGTAGGTATGTGCGGCCCTATATAGGGTATGGTTTTTTAGCCATTTTGGTGTGAAATAGGGTATCGATTTTGAGCTTTTTTAGAAGAAGCTGCTTCTTTATCATTAGCTCTTAACGTACCAGCTGGACATATATGTCCACATAAATACACCACTCCTGCTTTGATTTCCTTCTTGTTTAGCTTTAATCACCAAGTCATGATAACGAGTGGATTGCACCAACAGGTGTGTCTTCTCATTTCCACAGCTAAGAGATTGCCTAAAAGTCCTGATTTCTTCTGTATGACACTGTTCGTTTGACAACAAAGTCCAGAATACTAATTTTTCGGCCGAAGAATGACACCAAAAATTGTACTCTTTTGACGTGCAGTTTTTAATCCAAAACTTTCTTCAAAAACCAAAATTCTACATTTACAACAAACCTCACGTTCTCCCCTTGGTATCTGCCATGAAAATTTCCTCTCACATTTTCTGCCAGCCACGCTTTAGCCTGTTTCTGAGAGCCAATCTTGCCTCGTTCACGGCCGAGAGGAATTCTGGGAAGATTCAACCACGCCGCGAGCATAGAACTCTCCTTCGGCTCATTTCATAGTTTTCTCATAAGTGTGGAGCCACCCAGTACTACCAGCAAAATATTGCACCGATGAGTTTTTTAGCAGTCAAAACTAGACCAATTTGCCTTGGTAGCCGGATCCTGGAATCCACTGGAGAACGGCTAGAGAGACAGCTTCATTATTTGAGTGGTCATGTTTAAATCAAAACAACTTTGGCATCTCCGTCAACATCAAACCACCTCTCACCTCTTGGTTCTTTCAAAGGCTCTCCTCTACCCACATTCTAGCTTACTGATGCCAAAATGGGGGCTACTGCAGTGGAAAGTGGCTCAGAAAAGCTCTCTAAAACTGACAATCGCATTAAATTCAAGCGATTCCACTCACTCGATAAAAAACAGCAACCCAAGTGCATCACTTGACACTTAAGCCTGAGCCCCAGTTAAGAGTTAAGAGTCCCAGACTATTTATTGCCCAAAATCTGGTAAAATAAATAGAACCCACTTGGTACACAAAGGGTTAAGCTCGCCAAGCTTGAATATCGAGCATAATTTCATTGCCCAAGAACAATCAGTTTTGAGCATAATACGTGAATTTTACTGCCAGATGGCATAAGAAGTCTATTAACAAGCAGAATTTCAAGCCTGCATGTTTCATCGCAATGACTGCGATGTTCAGGAAGCCGTTCATCACAGTTATTCTTTGTTTTGTTGTTGTTTTAGGGCAGTTCAATCAGACTCGACTTTCGCTTGGCTTCCGAGACTGCAGAGGCGGATCCAGGGGAGGATTGAGGGGTTTGTACCCCCCATTTGGGAAGTTATCGAACTTTTTCTGGCTCCCCTTGGCTGTCCCTTTTTCATCACAAAAATAATAGTATAAATTTGTTTCAAACGTGACTGATCGCCGATTGAGTGATTGTTAATTTAGAGGAAAACCATGCATTTTGCGACTGATTTAGTCAACAACAGCTCGAAAGATGGAGTCGAAGCTCCGATCATTACAAGAAGATTGTAGGTATTCCTTTTCTCGACTCCTTAATCACCTAGCCTCCTTCGCAGCCGTTGTTTGTGTCGGTCATATTCTCCTCCCAACCAACGTCTCCTGAACCGAGCCGAACATTCCATTCCAGGAACTGACTAATCACATCGTGGCTTTTACATTTCGGTGGCTAGGTTACCGTTGCCTCCTTTGCGGCCGTTGTTTGTGTTAGTTCTATTCTCCCCCTGATTGGATACTCCGACACAATGGGAATGGAATGTCCGGCTCGGTTCAGCAGACGTTGGTGGGGAGGGAGAATAGGACCGACACAAACAATGGCTGCGAAGGAGGCTATTAATCATCGAAATGCAAGATCGATTTTCTGACGAAGATCGCCGCACCCGCTATGTGCTTTGTCTATAGCACCACCGATTATAGTACCGATAACTAAGGCACTGTAGCTACATGATGAACAAGAAGACATGTTGTACTGGAAGAAAGACATTCCATTTCCCAAATCCCTTGGAAATAAGCCATATAGATGGGAGACACTCTGGTAGTCAACAGATAGGGAGCTTCCAAACAACCTTTTACTAGCACTCTGTGCTCGCAATGAAGATATTATTTCAAACATACATGTGCATCACCTTCTGGTAATAGCCTGCACTCTACCGATAACAAGCGCAGAAGCTGAGTGGTCGAGACCTGCTCTAGGTCAACTGAAGAGCGATTCACTGATATCGCAGTTATCGCCATGCACTACTCTGATACATTCGAGGTGGACGAGATATGTAAAGCCTTTGTAAAGGCTCATCCAAGATGGCTCTTTCAAGCCAGTCTGTTTGATTAAACAGGTAGATAAAAGCGACAAATAAGTATCTTTCTCCACTCTTCTTTTTAGTACATAAAATTCCTCTGAAATCAAAATGGAAAAATCTACATATTCAGAACATTATCAGTGTTAAAACAGGACTTTAGAGTGCCTAGCTCTCCATTCCCTTGGAACGGGGGCTTTTACCTTCTCTCGTACTTACAATCCCCTCTTCGAAAAAATCCTGTGTCCGCCCCTGGACTGCGAGATTCAAATTTCAAAATACGAGATTCCGAGACACTCTTTAATTTTTACGAGCCCGAGATTCCGAGACTCTAGTTTCAGACGCCGAGATTCCGAGACTCGCCGAAAATTTGCCGAGACCCATCATTTTTCAAGGACTTTTCTATACCCCTAGATGTAGATGTAGATGTCAGTGCACCAGTTTGTGCTTGTATTTAATGTGTAACCAGACATCACTATTGCACTGTTCTAAACGTAAATTGTTCAGCCGAAACACAACAACTACGACCTTCGGGAGAAACATAAACTGCTATCAGGCATCGCTGTTACTTACTTGCAGGATAATTGTGATGCTCAATAATGCATACCAACAGGGATTCAGATTGAATTTCTTTTACATGGCTAGTCGCGAGGCTTTCCAAGGGGTGGTCTGGTGTCGCTTTGTCGCTCGATTACGACTCTGTCGCTTGTTTCGTTGGGGAAAAATGTCGCTGTCGCAAAGAAAACAAAGAGGAATGGACAGTGAATTCTCGCTGTCGCAAACTGTCGCGTTGCGTCAGCGGTAACTAGTCGTCTCGCCACCAGGAAGACTCGCCACCAGAGAACTCGCCATCAATAAGTAATCAAGGTCGGTAGTGGGGCGAGCGTTCATGACGCTCATAAAAGGGGACGACTTTTTACGGTTTATAGTGGTTTTAGGTCCAATTCAGACGGCTTCGATTAAGACGGCGAACGTTTCATGAGCTGAACTTAGAGCATAATTTATGAGTATGCTTTCTTGTAAGCAGCTCTGAACTAAGTTCAGAATTAAGGTCGATGTCAGGCCTTTGTGTGATAGATAATGCTACTCGTTAAACTTCAAAAAAAAAGGACGCACTTTGACACGATGATTACTCATATAACGCTTCAAAAAAAAATAAATTATGTCAATTTCTCGACTTTATTTATTGAATGGTTGGTGACTTAAATTTTTACTTGCGTGACCTGCCTTTTGCACATACTTCACGCGGAATAAATAACCTCGAAATGAAAGTGTTGAATATTTCTTAGATTATGGTTGATTATGGTTAGATCAGCAAATTTGTTTCCAATCAATCACTGGTGGCGAGATGACCCTTGGTGGCGAGTTTACTGGTGGCGAGTTTTCCAGCCAAGTTCAGCGCTTGTCCATAATAGTAAAGGAGAAACATTAAATGGGGAAATGGATACTATAGTTTATCAGGAATAATTCCTTTAAGAGTGATTGACATTTGTTTCAAAGCCCTGGGAGATTCAAATTTTATTTTAAACTTATGATCATAGCGCAGGTAAAGGCCATGTTACACGAGGCAATTTTTCTTGCAACTCGCAACGCAACAAACGTTGCGTTGCAAGTTGCGAGAAAAAATTCGCGTGTAACACCCATTTTGCAACTGCAATTGTTGCGTTGCGAGTTGCGAAAAGTAGAACGACCCTCTACTTTTCGCAACGTTGCGAGACAAGTTTCTTGCGTGTGACATCCCTCTGCAACTCGCAACAACAAATTTTGTCAGAATGGGCCAATCAGAGCTCATCTTTCGCTAGCACGAGATTTCAAGATGGCGTCCGCCATCTTGTTTGTTATTGTACGCGTTGCAAGTTGCGAAAAATGTTGCCAACGTGTAACATACCCTCTGCAACTTGAAAGATTTTTTATTCGTCATCGTTGCGTTGCGAGTTGCAAGAAAAATTGCCTCGTGTAACATGCCCTTAAGTTTGGGTGGGCAAAAAAACGGGGAGTGGGGGCTCCCCTTGCTACGCCCTTGCAGACTGATTCAAATTCAGTCGTAATTCAGTTAATTGGGTACCAGTTACATGAACTTTGAACTGATCCTTCTGTATTCGCACATATAACAGAGTGGCGATGGTAAATTCGTGACTTTGCGACACAGTTTCAGTTTCAGGTTAGTTTATTCTTTTTTGCACTATTTACAAACATTTCTATATTAAAGTACATTACATGGGTAGAGAGATAAGTCAGCAAACTAAATTACACAAGTGATGAAAAGCAAATGTGCGCAGTGACCAAAGTAGCTTAAGCTTTCGAGTTGGTCACAGTGAATCCACAGTTTTTTCTCTGCGAACCCGACGCAATCGTTTATGATCGCTTAAGAAGTCAAGACACCAAGACTGCTTCGCGCAGAATTTCGATACAAGCTGCGAGATCCGTGAAATTTGCCAAAATGTTTTGCGAGTCACTTATTTTTGGAGACACCTTTCAACGCACCTGATACCTGAATGTTGCTAAGGCTAAATATTAAGCCTCGTTTATATACGTTTGTGTCCAGTCACGGTCAGTGAGTGAAGCCAGTTCAGGATGGGAAGGAAAGCTTTTCAGGGTTCTTGAAAGCGCCTTTAACCAACCTCGAGTCCACAAGCATGCATGAACGCAAGCAGAAACGAACGAAAGAACGATCGAATTGGAATAGCTTGAACTAAATAATCGCAACTTTAGGCGTAACAGATCCATCCATCCAGCCGTTTTTAATTTTGTGTAAATTAAACATTAATTGTATTTTAGCTGTAAGTAATGTATTTTACCTTTGCTTTCTTACCTAGATGCACGGCTCTTGTGAAGAAGAATTGTAAATTTTTGAACAAAACTACCGTGATGAAATAAAGTTTTCCATCCATCCATCCATCCATGGTTTGGCTTTGATATACGAAAAGTATGACAGAATTGTCTTCTAAGTTAGCAGAAAAAACCGTGATCTTTCAAAGCCTTATAACTGTTCAGCTTGCGGAATCCCCTCTGAAGCTCTGATATCGGTATACCAAGATTTAGCGGATAATAAATAATCCAGGAAAATTGTCTCGGGACTTTTTGCTAAATGCGCACACAGAATACACATTTGTCTAAATATGGTCATATGCAATTACCCATGATAAGTTTCTTCATATTTGTACCCCCCGCCTCCTACTGGAGATGTTGATAGCGAATGAAACAATTGTACATCGTCAAATGCTTCAGTGGATCAACATTACATTTTTATTTTTAGGAGGGTTAGGGAAAAGTGGGGTTAGTGATCTATTCTTTAGCGTGATTGTTTTGCGCAAGTGTCCCAAACAGTCTGGCTCATGATGATTGCCGAATAGACCATTTTACAGTTGTCGGTGAAAGCGAGGCTGGGGTTGACCTTGTTTTGATACAAACCTACCTACTTTTCTTATGTAAATCATGTTTTTCTTATGCTAACTAGTGTTTAATCAGCATAATTGCATAAGAAAAGCAGGTAGGTTTGTATCAAAACAAGGTCAACCCTAGCCTCGCATTCAATCAAAGGCCAGGGGACTTAGCAAAGAACTGTAAAATGGTCTATTGGTGTTATAACATGTATTTAAAATTTGATCATTTCTGGGCACTTTACTGGGTTGCTTCTATCTTGATCCTGAAGATGGCATAGTGCGGAAACGTTCGGTTTTTTTACTTTTTAAGATCTTTTAGTCAAAAAGAAACATTCTTAAGTTTCCGGCGCTTTTTTTGTAGAACAACTGAGGGGCGTGAAATGGTTTTAGACTATTTTAGGGCCTGAACAAATTACTTTGTCGGTGCGTTTCCAGTCTTAAGTTTCGCTTTGGAGTACAAATCTGTGTCAATTTAAGAAGTGGCTTTTTTCCTTACTGTTTATTCTAGGATTTAGAACCAAATAAAGACACCCTATTTAAAGGGTGGGATATTAGAGACAAAATACCAGTTTTCCGTGTAAACTGTCGTTTCCTTTTCGTTCTCTCGCTTTGGTCACCAGAGAGGCTTTAAAAAAATGATTTCAGGCAGCGTCACCGATTGTGTTGTTACTTAAAATTCAGTAGACAACAACCATTGTTTACTTGACCACGTTTCTCGCCAACATTTTCCACTACCGGTATCGCGAGGTCACGGGTTCATTTTCTATTGTATAAGACCACCTTAAATTGCGATTATTTGTTGTGTTGACTTGTCGATTGGGTGTAAAATTTTGTTTTACTAACCTCAGGGTGACAAAAAGCAGGTAATCATGAGATACAAAGTTCGGTCTGACAAGAACAGCAGAACTAGGTTACATTTCCTGTCAACCTAAATGCTGTTCAGTTGTTAGCCGGTGCCCTGTTAGTGTACATCATGAAGCAATAGCTATCTTTCGTGATACTATATTTTAGGTCGCGTAGAATTAAATAAAACGGCAATAGCAATACACATAAAAGAGCAACAATCCTATGAGATTCAGAGTTATCATCCTCTGCCAACTAAGATTGATATACCACGTATCGTATACTATATGCCTTGTTTAGTAAACTAACGGGAACCAGAAGTGCGATTGACAACCATTGTCTAGCTAACACACAGGCAGTCATTTAAAAAAGACTGTGAAATTGCTAATGATTTACTAAGCCAATAATTTATCACCGTGCCGTCAAACAAAGAAAGTGAAAGCTGATTTATTAATTTTTCGTTTGTAGGAACTTGACTGCCAACCAGCTGAGGGAACTGCCCAAAGGTGTTTTTGATAACAATACAGGGCTGACATTCCTGTAAGTGCATCTCTGTTTACGCCTCCAAAGCGATAAGGACTGTATGAGACTGAACACGAGGAAATGCATGAAGGCGTCATTGGACATTTCGGGACATTTGATAAATTTGTTTAGCAACAAGTATTTAGCCGTGTCATGAAAATTTCCCGGTGGTTCCGGCAGTATTAACTAATTTCGAGTCGCACTATTTATAAAGTCGTTTATTGAATGGTATGAGTTGTCATTCCATGAATTTTAGATGCTAGTCATGACGACTTATTGGTTATGAATTATACCAATTTTTTTGACAAGTCATTAGGTTGTGTTCATAATCTTCAAATACCGTACTTCCTCGAGTAAGAGCCCACGCTCTTATAAGCACCCTCCCCGAATAAGCGCCCTACTCCCTCGGCCAAAATGATCAGGGAGCTTTAGCAGCGACCACGGCGATGGCAACGAAAACGTTTTTTCAAAATCTGACTTTTCTTTTTTCTAACTCTTTCGCGAGTATCCCAATTTGTTTAACTTGGAAAATGCTGCACAACTCTTCAGGGACTATATTACATGTACTACGAACGGCGTTAAAATAAGGAAAAAGAATGAAAAAAATTACCGTCATGCGCTCACGTTCAAGAAAAAACCTAAAATTTGGTCATTTCACGTTGTTGTTTTACGGCAAAGAAATGTACTAAAATGTAAAACGCACGTGCACAGTTTTGTTTTGTGGCGTTCTCGTTGCCGTTGCCGTCCTCATTAGGGAGCTTTAGCGACGCGACGGCAGCGAAAACGTCGTATCTCAATCTAACTTCTCGTTTTTTAACGCTTTCGCTGTTATTCCAATTTGTTTAACTTGGAAAATACTGGCGAACTATTCAGGGACTAATTTTTTTATGAACGGCGTTAAAGTAAGGAAAAAGAAAGAAAACTTTACAGTCACGCGCTCACGTTCTCGAGAAAACTTAAAATTTGGTCATTTCACGTTGTTGTTTTGCAGTGAACGGCAAAGAAATGTACCAAAATGTAAAAAGCACGTGCACAGCGATTGTTTTTGCTAATTAAACCCATTGTTTTGTGGCGTTCTCGTTGCCGTTGCCGTCCTCGTTGCTAAAGCTCCCTAATAAGTAAGCGCTTCTCTCGAATAAGCGCCTCCTCCCCTCCCCGTTCCTTTCTTGAATGGTAGGGATATACAAGGAAAACCTGTTCCTATTTTCACTTTATTTATCATCGTTTAAGCTTCAACTACACCGGCATCAGTACATGTAGAAAAACAGTTTATTTTCCGTTAAGTCGCTTCCAGTTATTTCCACATCAATGTGTTTTAGAATTCTTTTATGGCATGATCCAAAATAAACTTACAGTTCGTTGAAAGAAAAAGATAATAAGCGCCCTCCTTTAGAATACCTCCACTCAATACTTTTATAGCCGAAATTTTAAATAAGCGCCCGTGCGCTTATTTGAGAAAATACGATAAATCAGCAGCTGCAGCCGATGTTTCCGTACATAAGCTGATATGGGACCCTTCTCCCATACGGGTATTTTGTTATCGCTTTTTGGTATTTCCTACTTCTCTCCCTATTCGTGAAGAGCAAGTTAGGTTTGGGTCAAGAGATATATCTTGTTTTTCTTTCGTTGTTAAGTTTGCCGATATTGTTCATATCGTCACATACCGGGAAGAAAAAGAAAAAAGAAAAACAAGCAAACAAACAAACAAAAATGTGGCAGGACATTTTGGTTTTGTGTGTCACTCTTCCTTCCATTTCTCTGTTGTGCTAAGGAATCTTACTGGAAATAATTTGAGAGATAACACATCAGTATTCGGCGAATATCTACCGAGTTTACCTTCATGAGCCAAAACTGGATGTTTGCATTTGAGCAGTCTGAGTGCAGCCAAAAGGCATTATTCTTTCCTCAAGTAATGAGCCGAAGGACAGCCTGTAATAAAATTAGTTCCAATACATATGTTGAACTGTAATAAATACTTTAAAAGGCTTTGCATGATTAGTCACTCTTGATAGAGAAAGTCAACATGATGGGAAATTGCTACCAACTAGCAATGGAAGTAGCACTGCGCATCAAATCTCAGGCTCAGATCACAGGGGAATTTAAATCCAGAAACTCGCCAAAATGTAAAAAACATTCTGCAGACATTCACTTTTGGAATACCCTCGGGCGAAGCCTAAAATGACACGTCTAACAAAATTCCCAATTTGTTTGGAGGGGGTAGGGGTTGGGAGTTCCACTGTCTGTTCTGTGGCCTTCATCAAGCAATTATTTAACAATTATCCTGCGGAATCGCGCGGAATATCGTCTGATACTTAGCCGACGAGGCCGTAAGAAAAGTGGGCTAAAATCAGGCGATATTCCGCAAGATTGAGCAGGATAATTATTTTATTATTCAACACATTAATGACAAAAACAATTAACAATGCTCTACATGTTTATTACAAAAAAGCTGGAAAATCCACCAGTTTTCTCCGCGACGCAGAAAATACGTATATTGCAGGATATTTGTTGGGTGCGCGCGACGAATATTGAGCGCGCTATGACCATATTTGGACATTGTCATAATGTGTTGAATAATAATTAACAATTATTCACTGAAGTGGAGGTGAATAGTGGTGGATATTTGCCCAGCCGCTTGAGGTAAGTATCCACCACTTTCACCGACACTGAGGTGAATAATTGTTTTGGTATATACCACACAAGCTGAATAACTAGCGGACCAAAACATTACTTTATGTGTGACAATATACGGACAAGCGGTCGGAAATTTTAAAATCTCGCGCGCCGTCTGCTCGAAGTGAATCGTACTTTGCTAATAACCTCCGAGTTAACCATAAGAGCGCGTGAAAAGCACTATTCACTTGTGTGGTATATAGACCTTTTTCATAATGGCGGACGATTTTAATTATATAGTGTTAATTAGCCCTCTAACCTCACTTTGGATGAAAAATTCATATTGAATTTTGCACGTTGACGAGGCTGTAGGGCTCATTATCATATATAAAAGTAATTTGTCGGATTAGAAAAGGGTCTATACTAATAAACACGAATTGGCGAGCAGTTCAATTATTCGGCTGAGGCAAATAATTGATCTGCTAGACACTGGCAAATCACGATATTTTTCCGAAAACCGAGTTCAATAATAGTTTTATCATTCGATCACCGAGCTTGGTTTTCATACTTATTTTCGGAAAGCTGAAACGACTTGCGATTTTTCACTGAATTTGAAGAGTTTGGACGCGTGGACACAACTACGCATGAGCAGAATATTTTTGCAGCAAAATCACAGTAGGACGGTACTGCGCACGAGTAGTCCATTATTTGTAGGCGGTTTTTTGTAGGTCACGTAGTAAGGCTCTGGCCAATGAAAAGGAAGGGAAAAAAGTATCGAATGATAATTACCATTAGTATATACTAAAACAGTGGATAGCGTTGAAGGCGCGCTCTGATTGGCTAGTCAAACTCAGAATATCCTTTGCTATTTACCTCCGAGCAACTCGCGAGTTCGTGCTCCTCTGTGAATGAATGTTTTGCATCCGTGACAAGCGAAGAAATTATCCAATTAACGACGAAACAGTCCCTGAAAACACAAAGAAAGCGACTAAATTTTTTTGTAATGGTTTATTCAGTTTTAACCCGGAGTTTATCCATAAAAACAATGAGAAGGGTTTTGTTTACAAATGCAAATTAATCTTGCGTAACCTCACTTGTTCACTTGAAAACCAAAGTTGAATGATATTTTTTACAGAATGGTTTCAAATACAGAGAGAGTTTGCAACTCCATTGAAGAAATGTCGCCACCAAACTAAACAAATGTCTTCAGAAATTTTATCTGTCAACGAAAAACGGGCGGCTTATTATTTCAATCCTTTGCGCGCGGAAAAATATTGCAATCGTTGCTAGAATATATGAATTATAAATCAATTTTTTGTGGTGTATATTATCTCACTGTTTTAGCATATACGCGGCTCGGTAAATATCCACCACTAGCCACTCCACTTCGGTGAGTAGTTGTTAAATATTCATTGACTGAGCCTAAGAAGAGTAATTGTTTTAGAATAACTTTCAAAGATACTAAAGATCAATAAAAGAAAAAGTGAAAAACAACACACAGGTAAGGTAAAATAGTTACCTCTACTCTAGAATAAAGTAAACAGAAAGCTGATACAGAACCGACGCTGTGAGTTATGCACCTCGTTTTAGTTGCGTAATTCTTGCCTGCCGCAAAAATATTTGTAGCAATCGTGTATATTATCCGTAGGTTTTGGTCGAAGTAAGGCAGCGGCCGTTATTTCTATTAATTAGTGGTTTTTCGGAACTTTTCCTAACAAGGTTTAGTTATAAGTGTCTCGCAAACTATTTCTGTCTACTGATTTTCTTTCAAACCTCTCGAGTCTCGAGTATCATTTGACAGCAAACAATATGGAGACAGACTTAAATATTGTTAACGTGCAATGAAATCCTCAATTCACCACTGGCCGCGGTGACCATAATGATAACATCAACGTTATGTTCCTAACCCATGATATCGAACAAAACAGCAAGTGATGTTGCGAAAAAAGGGGTAGGAGATGAAGCAGTCGAGTTTGGCCCACCTTAAGGCAGTATTTGAGGAAAGGTTAATGCACAGCAATAAACATCTGTAAAGATGTTTAACAAGAATTATATTTCTCTTTCCTCGTTTAAGTACATTACAGAACTGAAAGATCACTGCTTAACTGCAAGACTTCTGTACTGAGCATGTTTGCAAAGGTTCAGATGCAACTGAGAATGTTTCTTTCTCTTTTCCCTTGCGTTTGATGGAACATTATGTAGGGGAACTTGAGTACGTCTGCGTTCTCACTTGAATACTATTGTGCTCGGACTTCCCCAATGTTTTCGTAATTAGCGACAGTGTTGCGAGAAAACCTGCATTTTATGCAAACCCATTTGTTACTGCTGCAAAGGCTTTCGGAAAGTCAACGTCGCCAAATTCAGGGGGTGTTTACATGATACCGGGGCGACTTTCGCCCCGACGCGCGAGTTCACTTCGGCTCCCTCACGTAGCTCTGTATTCGTTTACATGATACCGTCGCAAGATTTTGCGCCGGAATGAAAATTCGCGCTCTGGTGGAGGAACCGGTGAACTCGCGCCGGTGCGACATGACATTTTCGGTGGTATCATGTAACGAATACAGAGCTGCGCGAGAGGGATCCGGAGTGAACTCGCGCCGGGGCAAAAGTCGCCCCGGTATGAAAACTCGCATCGGTGTGAGTTTCCTCATGTAAACAGCTCCTTTGTCCACCTGTGAGACAGACAAACTTTATACGAGAGGAAGCTTGTCAGTAAGCCACACTCAAATTCCTATCTTGTGCTTAGCAGTTCATACAGGTAGTTTCCGCTTGTGGATTCTGTTAGCAACGCGCGCTGCTTTCTGGCCGCAAAGAGTCCTCAAGGCGATTGTTTGGAGACTTTCCCAACCTTTACTCATATTTATTCCTACTTATGTTTCTCCTTGCCTGCCGGCTCGCTGCGCATAAATTAGCTGTTATTCTACTGTGAAGGACGTCGAGTCACTAACATGCATTTCATAAATAGTTTTAGCTACCCGGAGTTTCCCATCTTGACACCGGTTTCGTTAGACCGCCATCGGCGTAAATTTTGAAATTATAAAGACCCCGGTTGAACGATCAAAAAATGTTCGTGCAACATCGTGTTGGAAGAAGGTGTTTGAACATCGAAAGGGCTTTCCATGTTTGATCTAAGTCAAACTTTTTCAACCAACATTTCGCGTGAGGTTGATCGTTTAGCCACGTCTTCCAACAGGCCCGGAAGGGGGGGGGGGGGCAGGTATATGAAAGGTACTGAGGAATTTCAGGAGTCGAACTATATGAAAGGGTAGGGAAATCTGTCATTGAGGTATTTAAAAGGGCCTTTCATTAAAATATTTCGAACACACATACCTCATGACTGTACTGTTTTAATGGGAGGTATACGAAAGGGGTACCTTTTCTGTCAAAAATGGTATATAAAAGGGTAAGGGGTCGGACCTCGGGGCGGAGCCTCCCCGTATTGAAATTGTTTTAGTACCCTCATCCCTCCCCCTCCCCGGGGCCAACAGGGCTGGCGTGAGCAGGAAAAAGCAACAAATTCAAACAGATAACGTTGTAATTTCAGCGACCATTGTCAAACTCACTTGTCACTTTTTTGGTCAAACATTGTTTGTCCATTTTAATAGACCTCTGACCTCTGTGTTTAGGGAACGTAATGTTGGAAGAAAATGTTTGATCGTTCACCCGGGGCTTAAGACTATTTCGTGCGTTTGAAGGTAGTCTGATCCGAAATCAGGAGGGCTAAATCGCATACCTTTATTAATCAAAATCGTAATACCTTTCTGCTAGTATGCTTCACATATAAAAATGGCCTGTTCCAAAACAGGTCAAAAATTACATATATATCACTCGGTTTGCTGCTGATCTGTAATGGCGTGTCAAGCTCCAGCCTTCTTGGCTGTTGCTTGTTTCGTTTTTTAGGAGTCAGTAACAATTTATTATAGTTGTTGACTTCCTGAGAATGGTAGGATCCCTTTCATTGGCGTTGATCTCTTAAAGAACGGAATAAAACTTGAGACTCAAGTCTACAGGAAGGCAGCAAACACTGGTTTACTCTTGCATTTCTAAAGGGAACCTCCACTCTTATAACAATTGACGCTAAATTGTAGGTAATAATTACTAGATTTCAAATTTTGTTTTAAACGATGGATATAACTTTTTAAGTGTTCAAAAAAAATGATATCATCATCGCCCATTTTCGCTGTTAAGTTTCATGGCGCCGCCATTTTTGGATTTGATGACGCAAGATGGTTGCCCTATTGTTTAACACAGAGGCAAAAACTCCTTTGTGTTAAACAATAGGGCACCATCACGACAACGATCTTACGACAACGATTTATGGAATTGGGCACGAATTTCTGGACACTCATGCGCATCACGATGCATCACGAGCATAAGAACGAAAGACAAACAGCGCGAAAGCGATTTTTCTGAGGAAACAGAATTGAAACAGCTCGCGAACGCTTTCTCTTGTTGCGGTGAAATACTACATCGGAAAGCATTACGCATTCATTTTCGTTGGCAACTGACTTACCGTAAATTGCAGCCACTTGTCAAGGCGTATACTAGCGCGAACAAAATTCAAAGGTTATTCCTCTCGTCCATCTGAAAAGTAAAAAGAGTGTTATTTAACATTCTGTTTGCGAAACGTAGGTCTTGATTACGATCACACAAAACGTGCTATTTTCATTTTCCGACCAAATCCACTAGGGGTGATACCTTAAAGGGCATATACGATGTATTATGTTCTATATGCGTTGTTTAGCAAACTAACTGGAACCAGCTCCATGAATTACTTACACAGTTGTTTAACTGAGAAAATCATTTAACAAATAAGGAATCTGGAATTCGCCTGTCTGTGATTACTTTAATCAATGTTACCAAAGCATTCAATATAAAAAGTGAAAACGGTTACTTAATACAGTGTTGTGACTATTCGTTTGTAGGTACTTGAGTGAAAACCAGTTGACAGAGCTGCCCAGAGGTGTCTTTGATCACAATAAAGGGCTGTGGAGGCTGTAAGTGCTTCTTTTGTTCAGTGACAATCACCATTATCGCGTTAAGAACGACATGCATGATCAAACACGAGGAAATGCTCGATTAGTTGATAATCAGAAATTTGGGGACAATTGATACACATGTCTGCAAACCCAATTTAGCTTTCTCTTGTATGAAAATTTACGAGTTGGTCGTAAAATGTATTCGAGTCTGGTAAAGCTACATGTAATGTTGTTGGTTAAAGTGCACCTAAAGGCAAAAATTTTTCTTTGATAAGATAATTCTTTCCACTTATATGAAACATATTTTAACGTTTTCACCTTGAAATTCTGCTTTCATGTGTCACAGAAGCTATGTTAAGTGAGCAAAACTAGCAGTCATATGGCCCCACGGCCGTGAAGTGAGAGGCGTGGGCCTATTCTCGATTTTACGTCACAAACTGCTTTGCATTCAAGTTTTCAAAGGTTTTTGCATTGCAAAACAGTTTTTGACGTAAATCGAGATAAGCCCATGCCTCTCACTGCACGGCCGTGGGCCATATGACTGCTAGTTTTGCTAACTTTACATAGCTTGTGCGACACATTTAAAGTAGAATTTCGAGGTGAAAACGGTAAAATATGTTTCCTATAAGTGAAAAGAATTATCTCATTAAAAAAAAAAACATTTTTGCCTTTAGGTGCACTTTGATATAGTGTCGCTCTAAAAGCTGCAAATGAGCGTATTAATTGCGGCTCTCGTCTTAATTTGTTGGTAGCTGTAGAACAGTTCTTAGCACCAAATGCTGTAAAGGCCGAAGTAGTTCAGTCGGCCATTTGGTCGAATATACAATTAATAATTATACTGCAATTTGTTCGAACTGTTCTGGGTTTCAATATTATAGACATAATATCCTGTTTGTCAGCAATGTTCCCCTTTTTTCGTGACAGTCTAGTGCATGCGCTAAACAATCACAAATGATTACAACTGACTATGACTTACACCATCATGAGTTGCCACACCAGAAAAGTCACGTTATATGGCATCGGCACATGTAATCACGAACTATTCTCAGCGGTCTCACCGTAGCGTAAGTAAGGAGAATCTCATTATTAATTCTCTCTCTTTTTCTCAACCCACGTACCTCAAACGTCTTGTTGTTCCAGTTGTTTTCTGTTATAATACTCGGTCTGCGCTGGTGCCTTTCGCTATGGCTGTCGCTGACGAGCAACACCCTGTTGTTCAGAGGCCAAGAGCTGACGAGAATGCGGTCAACGCCGCTCAAGAAGTTGTCCCACGAATTCAACCTCGACTAGCAGCAGATCTTGCTCTAGCCGCTCCGTGGGCGGCCGCTCCTTACACTAAGGCCCAGCCACTCCAGGTTTTTCTTTCTATCTGTTTTTTTTTTCCAGTGTTTTATCTTATGTTTGCTCCTACACGTTTCTGCTGGTTTTCGCCCGTTCGTCTTGCTGTACTTTTCGGTTTTGGTGATTCGTGCTTGTTTTTTGGCCCCGTTGTTTGCTCGTTTGCTCGTCTCATTCATTTCAGCGTGCCACGCTTTTTCACGTGTTTTCACACGTTGTCCTTTTATTTTCTTTTTTGCTCGCCCTTAGTTTTGCCATTTTTGGTTTTGTGCGGTTTAATTCTCATTTCTTTCCGCTTGCTATTGCCAAGTTA
The DNA here is from genome assembly GCA_016490735.1 of Pachyseris speciosa. NCBI lineage: Eukaryota > Metazoa > Cnidaria > Anthozoa > Scleractinia > Pachyseridae > Pachyseris > Pachyseris speciosa. The sequence goes on from JAEMWC010000297.1 coordinate 824,295, forward strand.
CTTTGTTAATTTATTCTAGTATTCTTTTTGCGGGTAACAGAAGGTCCCGCTTGTTTATTACAGCGTCATTTTTGCGGCTTAACATAAGGTCCCGCTTGTTTACTTGGTATTATTTTCCCGGGTTTGCTTTAGGTCCCGCTTGTCTGTTGTAGTATTATTTTCGCGGGTTAACAGAAGGTCCCGCTTGTTTATTGTAGTCTTATTTTCGCGGGTTAACAGAAGGTCCCGCTTGTTTATTGTATTTATTTTTGCGGGTTAACAGAAGGTTCCGCATGTCTGTTGTAGTATTGTTTTCTCGGGTTAACAGAAGGTCCCGCTTGTTTATTGTAGTGTTATTTTTTGCGGGTTAGCGGAAGGTCCCGTTTCTTCATTCCAGCGTCATTTTCGCTGGTTAACAGAAGGTCCCGCTTGTTTACTGGCGTGCTATTTTTTTTGCGGGTTAACAGAAGGCCCCGCTTGTTTGTTGCAGTATTATTTTCGCAGGTTAACAGTAGGTCCCACTTGTTCATTGTAGCATCATTTTCGCGGGTTAACAGGAGGTCCCGCTTGTTTATTACGCTTTTTTATTTCTCGCGTTAATATTTGGTCCCGATTTTTGTTTCTTGAAATTTTTACTTTTACGGTATATCATCAGGTCTTGTTTTTGTTCATTACGTTTTTACTCCCCATAGGTCTTTGCTTATTTTAAGCTATACCGTTATTAACTGTTCTTTTGCTCCCTGGTCTATGTATGGTCCATACGGGTTTTATTTTCTCCCCTATTTAGTTCGTTTTCCCAACGGCGATGCCATTCCCCGGGGGAATCCCCTTAGTTTTTAGCCTCTCCTTTAGTCAGCTTTTGTTTCCACCTCCTCTATTGTGTTTCCTTTCAATCGTTTAGCACGTTTTTCTAGCCCCGGGGATGGCGGCCCATATTGCCATTCTTCTGGCTCCTTACAGACTTGGGTTGGGGTGGCTCGTTTTCACTAAGTTCGGGCCCTTATTTTTGAGTATGGACGGTTTGGTTCTGAGTGTGGGCACCTCGTTTTGGGGGATGGATTATTCCAATCTTGTCAGTCTTGTGCATTCCCCCCTCCCTCCTCCCCCTTGCGGGCTTCATATCACCAATGCCATGCGTATAGAACGCCAGGTCTCCCATTCTCATTATATAGGTGCAGGTGGGACCGGTGAGAGTAGTTTACTATTTATAGCCGTCATGGGCTCCTGGGTATTAGTATGTGAGAATCGCAAAATATATTTTGATTTAACTTTCAAATGCCTTCACTTGACCAATTATGACGAGCTGGTGGTGATGCAAGTGCCACTTCTTTTCATTTACCTTCAACACTTTGTCTCGGAACGATTCATTGATGATGGTGGTAGCAAAAGGTTAGGTATACATGAATTTGGCGAGAGAACGAACACGCATAAAGAAGAAGGGTCATATGTTCCATAACCGGTGAACACCCTCTATCGGAAGGTCAAGCAGCGTCTCTTAATGAAACCGTCAGACCACAGTTGACTCAAAATTGTAACCAGTCTTTCATCTTTCCTTATCTCCTGGCCCGCCAAGATTAGCTTTGCTACCTGCGGGTCAGGTAATTCTGTATTTAACTAATAGTAAATCAATAAAAATCAACTTGGTCAACTTGGTACCAGTTTTTACCATGCAACTTAGTTCGCACTCTTATGATCGCGCCTTCTCCCGAAAAACGCTATGCGGAGAAAGTAGAATATAGTAAAATTGTACAAAAGAAAAAAGAAACTGAGCAAACGCCACTTCTATTCGGGGAGATGAGTATAAAACACCGCTATCTTTTATTCCAAGATTTCAAGTCCATCTCCATAAAGCCTTATAGACTGCTAGCACTCCCTTTCTGGATAGTAGGAGAAATAAGAAATATTAGAGAGACAAGTGAGCTAAATTTTTACCGCCGGAGATATTCATTAAAATCTCTCATTGTGCGAGAAATAAACCCTCTAAGCCAGTCAAGATTTTACAACGAGGTACTGTATCAGCGATTCAAATGCAGTTTTGCTACCGCGAGAATACAGCTCAGGCAATTAAACAAAGCGAAAATCACGTCATAGTTTCCTTAGAAATTACCAAGATAACGCTTTTGCTGACATCACGAACACTCCACTGTCACTGGAGCCGCTGTTTGTTCAAAAACCTCAGTTCGTTAGAAAAAAAGTCTTCTTCGTTTACTGGACCTTAAAATAAAAGATCTTGTGATGATAAGGAAATGTGTGATTATGAATCAAAGAAGCGTGGCACTTGTAATACATTTTACGCATGACTAAGGCCCGATTCAGACACCGTAATTTTCATGAGCCAAACCTAATGCATTCGATTAAACACATGAAAAGTTCGGCGTCTGAATCAATTAAGAACGGTTATTTTAGTTTGGATCGGCTCAGTCGTTGTTTTAGCCAGGATGAGGCGGAAATTTCGACTTTGCAACGGCTTTAATTCAGACGCCGAACTGTACATGTGCCAAATCTCGTGCATGTATAAATTATTATGTTGTAGATACTTGAAAAGGTTTACTCAAACTGGAACTGGATCTGGAACTGTATAAGGAACGCCCGTTGAACGGCATATTAAGTTCTACGTCTGAATAAACAAGAGTGATTTCGTTTATTTGTGTCGGTCCAAATTCGAACTAAGTTCGGCTCATGAAAAGATCGGTGTCTGAATCGGCCTAAGTCTTTGTTGGGTCAGATTTACCTGTGATATCTGTTCGGTTTATCTCAGATATAAATTATCAAAAGCAAGTACTAGTTCTTCCTCTTCTGTACATCTTTCGTTAGTCTTTTGTAGTATCTTGGTGAAACGGTTTGTTTGTTTGTTTTGTTGTTGTTGTTTTTTTTTCATTTGGCCGTTTTCACGATCGCAATTTTAATTGTAAACTATGGGCGTGGATGGTTGGTTGCATGGTGCGTTCTGACTTCAAATGAAGCCCATTTTGTTTCTTTGCTGATAACTTCACTGCATAATTTTCAAAACCTTTGAAACTCCCATCTGGAATGAAAACAAAAGAGCTTAATGAGCCCGGTAATTCGGGAGCTTCGAGAAACGGGCCCGAGATGCTTAAAAAAATTTAAAAGTGTGCGATTATCCGCTTAGAACTTCCGTTGAATAACATATTATTTTCGCAAAGAGTCGAATTATTCCCTCGGTCCCATTTAACTGATACGAATTTTCCCTTTTGAGGGCCTCTGGGGTAGGTACCTTTTCCCTCTTCTTATTCCGCTTCTCCACCCTCGCCGCTAGTCTCACAAAACTCTTTAAATCGAAAGGCTATTAAAGATTTTGACTGAATCGCGAAGACAGGTGCAAGTCAACATGAAGTGGAATTTAGTCATGGGAATATTTAACTCTCGGACGTATAAGGTGTTGTTGCTATGCGCTCCTTCCTCTTTTTTGTTTCTTGTTTGTTTGTTTTTTTGTTTTTTAATTTTTTTTTAAATAATTTTTTCCGGAAGCCTGTCCATTTCAGAAACTCTTCATTTATCTTCGAGACGTGTTTTCTGTGAATTTGGTGAAAATCGCCTCATAGATATAAGAAGTATTAAGTGACAAGTGAGGTGTGGTTTAACGGTTGATATGAACTGCGAATAAATTAAGTTGAAAAGGGAAGTTCAGTGCACCTATTTATTATTTATTTTCCTTGTCTTAGTTTTCTATTTCCCCTTCAAGTTCGATAGCTACTGTTCTTTCGACATACAAGCCAAAACTGAAAAGTGAAAAATCTAAAAAAAAAGCCTCCCAGGCTGGATGACGTCACCTGGTCCCAGCGGCGCTATTTGCATACGTATCACATATTACTGACATCATTTAGTAGATGACACAAAAGACTATCTATTAAAGTGGAAAGCTTTCTTATTTCGAAACAACGCAAGGGGATATTCTGCGGCTTGTTTGTTGTCAAAGCGTTTTTCATGGATGGTCAGTGACTACAACTGCTCTGTTAGCAGCTGCGGGCTTCTTTTCGCTTCTGCTTTAGTAGCGTTAATAACTGCGACGATCGTTTACATCTTCTACCATTTTTATTCTTGGCTTCTACTTCCCTGCTCGATATATACTAGTTGTATCTCTCAATACAGCTGACGCTATCCAGTCATCGTGACGCTTACGCTTTCAAAACGTCAAATAAACAAAATGCGGTTTACGCGTTTAGATCTTTTCACAATTTTTATCGCTAACGACTGTCCCCTGCTAACAGAGGCCTGTTTTCCTTGTATTCAGCGTGCGAGAGAAACCTCTGCCATTGGTCGAAACAGTCTGTGTTGAGCATGCGCCGCGGTTTCTTAGCGACCGAACCATGACGTGATGCTTTTAGTACATAATCGGTCAGCAAACAATAAAGGGAGCATGCGTTTTAAAACCTCGGTCCACGACCGCAGACGGCGGTTGAATCAAAGACCATTGCCACCCAAGGCAGAGGTATCTTTTCTCCCGCACGCTGAATACAAGGAATAGAGGCCCCTCCTAGCAGGGAATAACGACTGCATATTCGCCGGCTTACAATCCAGTGGGACGTCTTTCTGGGCAAATTCGGAAGCATTCTCGTATGAAAAATAAAGATCCCCAGGGTTTTTAATACGAGTTGGCTTTTTCTTTATTCTTGAGATATATTACTGAGGCCGTAATGAATTCTATTGTACAGATAATAAACAAATAAATAAATAAATAATTAAATAAATAAGTAGAAATACGAACGAAGGAACGAACGGACGGATGGATGGATGGATGGATGGATGGATGAATGAATAAATGAGCGAACACGGTTTTAATAAATCTCACTCAGAACAGTAATTTTTTTAACTGTTTACGCGCTTTACGTAATGAAGAAGTTTTGTGACCATAAAACTATCTAGCATTTTATAGAATATTTACCAATCATTAGTCCATTTAATGAAAGCTAACCTTTTATGTTTACTAAACGTCGCATTAGATTATGAAAGAAAGTTAAGTATTTTGGTTATTTGTAATTCTAACAGGTCATGTTTCTACTCAACCTTAGTATCGTATTTTCTCGATAAACGCCCTTGGCGTTTATTTAAAAAAATCGGCGATTTGGCCGCAGGTTTTATTTGAAACCGACGTTAAAAGGGGTCCGGTGTTTTAAATAATGGAGTGCAAGAAAGGTGACCTTTAAATAATAATAATAATAATAATAATAATAATAATAATAATAATAATAATAATAACGATTTATTAGTAGTACTTCCACGAGGTGGAATTACAAATCTCAAATCAAATCAAATTAAATCAAATTAAACCAAATATTGTTTTTGAGGAGAGGGGAAAACCGGAGTACCCGTATAAAAACCTCTCGGAGCAGAGTAGAGAACCAACAGACTCAGCCCACATATGACACCCAGTCCGGGAATCAAACCCGGGACACATTGGTGGAAGGCGAGTGCTCTCACCACTGCACCAACCCTCTTCCCTATTACTGTTCAATGCGCGATTTCCTCGCAGAGAGGACGACTCATGAAAGCAAACAAACAAACGCTGGAGGGATCCAAATATAGAGAGTACTATAATAAAGAAAGAAAGTGCGTCAGTGATACAACACGAACGCGAACATTGATAATGTGTATTATTTTGTTGTACAGCATCCATCCTAGTTATGTTTCGCCGGTTCTTTTCCTTTGCAAATTTATTCAGATTACCAAAGTAGCATGCCTTACTTAGTAGTTTGACGTAGCAGTGATATTCAAGATATTATTTTCACTTGTAATCTCATACCGCAAATGAGGACCTCGAGCAAACGCCGGGACCTCGTTCAAACGCCCCTAACGTTTATTTAGAAATTAGCAGTTTTGACCCGGCGTTTATAAGAGGCCGGCCTGTTATCGGGGTCCGGCTTTTAATCGAGAAAATACGGTAAGCGAATAACTGATGATTACGTCTTTACATAGTCTTTTCAAATTAAAATTAAATGGAAAGTTCAAGGAATTTCAACGAAGATACGTGACACTTGACTTGTAAAGTGGTGTGGTTGATATAACTATAAATATATCAGAGTGGTAAAAGAAAAATTTCTGATACTTTTGATATATTTGTTTTTATATCAACCAAACCACTTTAAATAGTCCTTGTTCAAGATGCCGCCATCCTTGACCATGCGTAGGTACCATCGGCAAAGCTAATTAATTAAGGCTCTCATACAGTTTTCTATGATCTTTCAGAAGAAGTGTTTGATTTTCAACCTGGATCTTGGTAGACCGTTGAACCCATTTTCAATTTTGCATTTTCCCCATACTGAAATAGTATGGACGCTACTTGAAATGTGTCGCCATCTACAGCACGCTCGTTAACTCTGCTAAAGGCCGTGCTGAGGACAAATTCATTCAGTTGACTTTCAGACATGAGTAAAATTGAGTTTACGTTTCCAAGAAATAAAGTGCGCAATAGTTTTATAAAATTCGTGTGTTCTTGCAAATTCTGCATTACCACAATGTTACGTATGGTGGCCCACCGTTATCATGTCTTTTTTTTTTACCATAAAATTCAAAATACAAGAAGTATAAGTGATAGAAACCGACGTTTCGGTGCATCTCGCGCCATTATCAAGCTTACATGATTAATGATAAAAAGCGATTTGTGAAAAGGCTAAGTTGAATGGCGCGATATGCACCGAAACGTCGGTTTCTATCACTTATATTTCTTGTCTCGTGTATTTCCAAATCATTTCTATAAAATTTAAAACTCGGCGTTATTTCCTACTACAAAAAGTTAATTTTTTTGTTTTTGCAATATTTGTTTTAAATTTACATTTCATTTCTGAGGCCCCGTCCACACGTATCCGGAGATTTTTGTATGCGCAAATTTTTTTATGCGGATACAAAAATATCTGCGTCCACACGTAGCGTATACGAATCGTATACGACCGTCCACATATCCGATTCGTATCCGGACATCTCAAAGGATTAGTCAACAGAGCATGCGCATTACAAAGAATCTCGCGCGGAAAAAGACTGGTTCTGATACTGTGACGTCAGCGTATACAAAAATATACGGATACGAGCGTCCACACGTATCCGGATACACAGCGTATACAGAAATTTCCACTCTGGAGAGCGTATACAGAAATCTCCGGATACACTGAGCGTATACGGCGGACACGTGTGGACGCTAGGTGTATCCGCATTTAAAAAATTTGCGGATACAAAAATCTCCGGATACGTGTGGACGGGGCCTGATTTTAGATTGCTTTGTCAAAGTCAGATTAAGTAGTTCAGATGTAAAAACAAAAATATCTAACTTAGTGGTCACAATATACAAACTAAGTTTAAGAGAAAAAAAAACTCGAAGGGACCAGCGTGATCACTGGTACAACAAGAACAACAACAACAACAACAACAAAAATTCGAACGGCCCAGCATCATCACTCCACGCGGTAAGAACTGGGACTGATTGTGATGATGATGATGATGATGATGATAACTTTATTTAATGAGGGTAAAAACACTTAACAGTTAAAACTGATAAACTAGTGGCCCTCATTATACTATACATAAAATGTAACAAATAAAATTTCTAATGACTAAAATACTAAAATAGAGTTTAACTTGAGAAATAGAGAAATGGTGAAGACCCGTAGTTGTGTACGTAGTTGTGGCGCTCAAAGCGAAGGGTAAGTCAAGGGTAGTGTTTGTTGTTGTTTTCATTTTGTCCTATTTGTAAATCAAGCTCAAGCCATGAAAAGGAGGAAACCTTAAAAAAAGGAATCGTGGGAAGATTTTGAGAAAGGAGTTGGGATGGAGCGTAACGCGGGAGAGAAAGTAAGAAGGCAGGTATTAAAGTTCCAAACGACATCCTTGTGCACAGGATGTCGTCTACATCATCGGGTAGATTGAAAAAGTATGAGCCACTGGATGCGAGAGACTTTGTACAGTTCGAAGGCTATGAAGAACTTTCCGTTGCAAACATTAAAGAAGCGTGTGAAAAGTTCTACAATGCCCCTCCTGGATCTTACGACATTCTTGCTTCAGACAGAGTACCCTCTTGCACAAAACTTGAGTAGATTAAGGGTCGTAAAGTATACTTTATTCGCTTTCTTCCACATAAAGAAAATGCTGACCGCATCTTTACTCCTCAAGAAGTGGGAAGATTGAAGGAGCCTACTGACCGCGCTAGGAAACCCGCCCCAGTTTCGCCATCGCGCTAAACGAGGGAATATTCCAAACAGTAGAGTTTTCCCGAAATCGTTATCTATTGCACACTTATTAAAGGCTGGAAAATTAGCAAAGCCGCTAAAAAAATCTACTATTAATTTACGTCTTCAAATTTTTGATATTGAACAAAGCAAGTGGAATGACGGTCTTCCAAGAAAATTGATTTGAAAATAGACGAGGAATCTTTCTCGAGCGGGGCTTTGAGGAATGCTTTTAAAGCAACATGTAGCGACAGCCGATCTCAGTTCTCCGGTGATTGGGTAGTTAAGAAATACAAGTTCATGTTCATTCAAACCAGCACAGACATCTTAATATCGACAGTGGAAGACCATATTCGCAAACAGGTACAAATGCACGCGGTAGCAAGAAACATAATTGAAAGATTTACTTTGAGAGTGCCTTGAAATTTCGGGGATTCCTTCCAGTATGGAAAAGTATTTACTTTGTTCCGGATTATCTCCCTGTAACCGTGGAAGAGTTTGTACCTGGTGATATTTGTCAACAACGACGGTACTTGCCTGCCGTCACCCGAGAAAGCTTGTGATGAGGTCTACGCCAAAGAGCAGTACCTCGTGCACATCAGCTACGTCTTGTCAGAGCGGAAGATGACGTTGGTTGATATACAAGGTAATCTTGAAAGACAGACTCTTGCTGTGAGCCGAATGCATTGGTTAGAAGACTAAAAACTGTTTCTCCAGGGGCTGGTTATCCGTTATAACGTATATTGGACTAGAACAGCATCGAATCATTCGCTTCTGACAAGGATCGCAATAGTCCCGTGATACGTTATCACGTGACAGGTTATTTGTTCAAAAAGTTGATAAACATTCAATAAATTTCCAAAAATGGAGTTTTCTATCAAATTATTTTCTATTTCGTGCTTGGTGTGTGCTTTAGTTGCTCAAAAGTTGCTCAGAAAGGCAAAACTTGCTCGAGATTGCTAAAACCGTAAAAAGCTACTCGAAAAGCCACAAGTTGCTCAAAAGTCTGAGTTTCCGAGCACAATTAGGAGAGGCCTTCATATACCGGATAGCAATGGAAATCCAATTAAGCATGTCCTTGAACGTTCTAGAATATTCAACACAATAAACAGATGACATCAAGCGAAACTCCCAGTCCACGATCACAACAAGTACATCTTTACACAATCAATTATTGGGCTATGCAGAAGGTCCTGGAATCAACAAAATCTTTGACCCTTAAAAAAGGTTTTTTTTTACTCAGCAGAACGTCACAGATTTTTCACAAACAACAACTGCTATGGAATATTTCAACATTTCTTATGCGTGTAAATTTTTATATCAATCCATGCCATTCCTAATTTTTTCTCGGGATCATTTGCGGTCCAATTTGGGGATCATTTGTGGTCCTGGGATCATTTGAGGAACCGTACAGTTTGGCATTTGGGCCAAAATCCCTCGGGAACAAATACTTAAATTTAAAGACAGTAGAGACACATTAAAGCTATTCCGATAAATGAAAACGAGGAGCCTGTGGCCCTCTTTGTCGTCGCCCTGCTCTTTTCTCCTCGTGAGCATGATCGCGGGTTAGTTGAGAACTGGAAACGACTTAGTCAGCGGTGTTGTCCATGAGGGTTTAGCCTCCTCTTGTGTGACACTTTGTTGATCGAGTGATTGTGGTAACTTGGGGATTGGTTGATTATAAGGCTTTGCTTCCCATTGTGGACTGGCTTCACGCACTGACAAGATGAACAAAAAATAAACGAGGTAAGCTGCATTAATTTTAACCTGTGCATATTACAGGTTAGTGACGAATGTGGTAATATTTAAAGTAGGTTTAACTACATGTAGTACCCTAGCTGTCAATCAGAATACTCTTTGCACAGCTGTACACAAACTTTTAGTACTCAGTCTTGTGTTTTTTCTTTAGATGGTTAAAGTTGTTGTGTTTCCACTTTAAATTACGCTCATATTAAATTATGCTTTGGAGTATACAAGCCAAATACCTTACATGTATTAATTTTTTTGTGGTTTGGAAAATATTCAAACAAGCAGAAAGGGGAGCACTGGTAAAAATTAACCATGCTTTCCTAATTTCTGAAAACCATTCGTGAAATCAATTCTGCTGAAGCACTTATAGATACAGTATGTAGTACGTGAATTCATGTATAAACTGAAAATAGTAATTATTCTAGTGAAAACCATTCGTGAAATCAACTGCTGAAGCACTTATAGATATGTAGTATGTGAATTCACCCATCTGAAAATAATAATTATTCTGGTACCTCAGTGAAAGTGTCTGAGTTGTGGTTTTACAGTAGATCATTACCTGGTTAATGATTATTTCTTGCCGGGGGTGCAAAACCAGCAACACAAATAAGCATACACTGTAATAGTTATGCGTATGGCTGACTCATGGCACTGCTATTACATGACTGTATGATTGACTATATAGATCGAGCTGTACAAGTACACCATTAAGAATATTTGTATTCTACCGACTCAAATGTTTGCCATGGGAAATTGAAATTGACTTTGATATGCCTTGAAAATTTGCGGAAGTATTCTTGAGTATTTCTTGAGTATGGTGAGTCCTTTAGTAGCAGGCACCTGCTTACTGCATGCCTTTTTGTTCACCTTTGAAAATGTATCCTTGTAAATGGAGAGCAAGCAGTCATACAGTTTACAAAAAGAAGCTTCATGTACGCTTAGTGTATAAGATAAACAAAGTACAGATCGTAATCAAGCAGAGTTTTACATTGTGATGAGATTAGTGATTTAGTAAAAATACAGTGTATATACTGTCAATTTTTTAATGAATTTTAAACCAATGAAATATTCGATAAAGCTGCAAGCTTCTAATTTCTTCCTGTTCAATTATAGAATACAATGCAAAAGTGTTGGAAACAGTAATTTTGTACCAGTCTTATTTCAAGCTATATCCTACAGGTGTACATGTAGTACTCTGATCATGACCAAGTTACAGACAAGTTACATTGTGCAGTTCGTTTTTAACAATTAGCAAAAAGCTGATTTTGCCCATATTACCTACTGGGATGAAAAACTGTGGAACATTTTGGAGGAAACAACACAGTATTACCAAAGTGGAACTTTCATTTATCTCTGAGGGAGTTTTATTAGAATCTGGTACCCAGGTAGCAACACTCACAGATAAATTATTCTAAGATGGCACCTGTGTTTGAGTGGACAGAAAGCCAGCTAATAGACAAAATAAATTACAAAGAGGACCATTCTGTTTAATTCACCTCTCAGAGTCTTACCATTGTACTTAAAAAATTAAATTCCAGTTGTCCTTGGTAATATCTTTTTTTTTAAATTTTGTTTCTTCTTAGTGATCAGCTGTGACTACAACAAAAAGTCATGTAATTATAAAAAGCAACTTAGTTTGAATCTTGAGGCAATGGCCCTTCAAAAAATTGATTTTCTTGGACTACTGTATATCTGCAGTCATGTTTAGAGCAAACATATATAAATTTCATGTCCACTACAAACTAGGTCAGCCATTACTCAAGACATTCCATTCAGTCCATTGGACTCTATACACATAGGTTTAGGTATTTTACTTGTTCAGCAGTTTGATTTTTATGAAATTTCACAGGATACTTAAGGCTAACTCTTCATGTTTGTTATCATAAAGATGTACATTATACTGGTCATGCCTCTATCATACATGTACAATAGCTATAACTCTTTATTGTGTGCATAAAAATTTCTTGTATCCAGTGATAGTATTTGTGCAGCAAGCAATGTTCCAATATCAAGGAGCAATTCTCTAAGAAAAATTCATTCATCATCAGGCTGATGTTTGAAGCATGTAAGACTACATTTAAGGTGATTCCTCTCAATTGCATGGTGCATCCTTACTGTGCATAATTTATGGCGTCATTTGGCGTGCGCTCACGCCCACGCACATTAGAAAGATGCCGTATTTGCCTTGACAATGAGCTTTGTCAGCCGAAATTTTCCCTTTGTCGCCGTGTTGCAAAGAAACGAGCACAGTGACCACCCTTTTTTATTGGTGTTATTTACTCGTAATAGTCACACGAAAAACATATTTTAAGGAGAAAAAAAGTTTAATAGTAGAAGTTGGATTATTTCCATATAAATGACGTGAAACTCTGCATTTGGAGCCAGGGAGGAGTGTGACATGATGACGCAGTGGTCCACTTTTCTTACATTATTTACAAGATCGGGCAATTTGAAATCATTATACTGAAAGATTATAACCCAAACACACAATTAGGCTCTGGGTTTCAATACTATTCGCAGTTTTTGATACATAATAACAATTTTTTTCGGTTCAAGTTTCGAACATTTCACGTGCAACTCCGTAAAATGGCTCAGAAAAAGAGGCATGTAGGGCAAAAAGAAGCATGGTGACCCCATCTTTTTATTGCAGTTTTTCAATGTCCTATGCATGGATATCAATAAGTTGCAAAGTTTGAAAAAAATCTTAAAAGTACTTACTTTTCGGGGTAAAAGTACTTACTTTTCAGGGGAATTACCTTAACAATAATTATTGGTTCATGCTTTAGTTTGAATACAGTATATCAAGTTATTGTACACCTAGCATGTTTGGAGAGCATGAGGGAAGCACAAGACTTTGGCGAGAGCAACTCTACAATGTACCTCTTTGAGTGCTCTCCAAACTTTCCAAGTGCCATTTGTTACTCAATAATTTATGCACATCCAAACATGAACCACTGTCTTTTATAACTTACATTGCCTAAAAACTGTATGGCAAAACCTGGGCAAATTATTTAAACAGCAACCTGTCATTTTAAGTTTACTTCTGTACTGTTTTTCTACTTGTGTAAGGATAACATTGATAACAACAAAAAATGCAAATGAATATATAAGACTTTGAATCAAAACTATTTACAGTACCTTGGAAAGTTACTATGGACAAGTTAATACTTTTTGGGTTCTTTCAAAGTGTTTTCCTTCCCAAATTCTCAGAAATGCAAGGTCCTTGGCACCAGTTGTACTGACCTCTGGCATTAATTGCTGTTCTTGTTTCCATCTGCAGGAGCTAAAACTCTAATGTCACACTGCAGTAAACATAGGTCAATCATCTTCATAGCCTGCATAACAGGCGCTTATTTAGCTGAATGCCGAGCGGGAGAGATGGAAGCGCGAGACGCGAGCGCAGAACGCGAGACGACAGGAAGAGGAAAATAAGTGCCTGTTTCCAGTCTATTGTTCAATTTGTTCTTCCAACTGATCGTCTGTTGATTAGAAAACACTGATTGGTCAATTCATACCATGTGATACTGATGTGAGAAAAGATGTACACCACACATAACAAACATGGTGCATGGTGTACTGTGAGTTTTCGATGAAGCTATGAAGCTTGCACTTGATTTCTTCCCGTTGAATTTCTCAAGAAGGAAAAGAAAAGATGTATTGTGGCGTTGGTAGAAAGGAGAGATGTGTTGGCTTGGTTGCCTACTGGGTTTGGTAAAAGTTTAATTTACCAGTTTTACTCAAAAATCTTCGAGCTACATGTAGTGAAGTGCAAGACAGGGCTTGCCATTTGCTCATTGGCAATAACTATAGAGCAAAAAATGTGCAATAAATTTACTAATAAGTTTCCCGCAAATGATTGAACGCTTTTTCATTGGTCAATTCAAAACTACTGTAACTGTCAGTCGAATTAATTTTTGTGGTGTTTTCGGGGGGCGGAAGGGCATGAACAATAGACTGGCAACAGGCGCTTATTTTTCTCTTCCCCTTTAATTATCTTGCGATCCATCTCTCCCGCTTGGCACTGGGCTAAATAAGCGCCTGTTATGCGGGCTATCATCTTCATCGACTAGTGTGCTAGGTTGCCTGAACGAGGAAAAAAAATTTATCTGGCAAAGTTTTGCTCATGTTTTTATCTGAACTTGCTGAAACATTATGGTTACATTTAAGAAGAAAATGTAGGCCTCCATATTTTATTTTTTTACCAAGTTTATAAAATTGACAGGAACATGCAGTCCATCCCTGAAATTGCGACACGTAAAGGTTTGAAATTCAGACAGACCCCCTCCCTCCCCTTCCTCCTCCCGTCCCCAACAGGGCCTCAAGTATGAGTATAGAGTCATCGTTTAAGCCTCAGTCTTGAGAGTTAGGGAGATGAATACACTTGTACATGACTTACAGTTTGGTTCTTGTGTGATATTTAAAGCCAGTCACTCCACTGCTAGTAAGGATAAACAGGGAAGCTGGGCCTAGGCAGGGCACTCCTGATGTATGCCTCTCAAAACTTCAAAATAATTATTTGTCATAAAGCCGGCATTCATAACTTCTGTTTTGCCACCATTATAGAGAACAGAAAACCAATTTCTTATCGACGGTCCAAAGTTCAAAAGTTCAAAAGCTTTTTCAGAGTCCACAAAAAGGAAGATTCCTGAGATTTTTTTAAGCTCTGGTTATTCAATTAGATAACTTAAAGTGCTACTACGATCAGAAAATCATTTGTCTTTTCCTCTAATTTCGAAAGTGTGTTTGCTTAACACCCGACTAGCGAAATTTCAAGCTTTAATTTCCAGCAGAAGACTTTTTACTTTGAGTGCAACTTTTTATTATTTAACGGACCGCCATTACTCACGTTCGTAACTGACCGATTAGGCCTCGGCGAGCTGGATCCAAGATAAAATGACGTCATATGCGCACTGGTTTAAAATTGCAGTGTGTGAATGCAGATTATTAAGTATGCAAAACACGAGTTTGAAAGTCTGAAAGCTCAAAATTCCCATGCTGCATACTAAATCAGCCGGGTTTACACACAGTGCATTCTTACTCTTGTGAGCTTTTTACGTCATTTTGTCCTCGATCCAGTTCTCTTAAGATTTTGAAGTTAGTAATGGTGGACCGTTAAATTAAAAAATTGCGCTCAAAGTAAACAGTCTTCTGCTTGAAATTAAAGCTTGAAATTTCGCGAGTCGGGTGTTAAGCAAACATACTTTCGAAATTTGTGGAAAAAAGACAAGTGATTTTCTGATCGTAGTAGCACTTTAAGAGTCTTATATTCTGACCGATGTATCTATTCTTGACAAAACCCATTTGGTCGGAATGTATTAATTTTGGTAGAAAGATGGTGCGCATGTTTTGCGTTTGGGTTGGCCGCTTATCTCTAAGCAGTACTGTACACAAAAGTCTTCAGTGAAACCCAATAAGGGTCATTTTTGATTAATATCTTTCAATGAGCCTCACAGTTGGCTTTAACTTATAGTCAGGATCAGTATACATGTATAAATTCTTTTACATGTGAAATGTGACATTCACCAGTCATTTTTGCTGCGTTAATTATCCTCAATTGCACAAATTTATGAAATTGCTGTAATGGAGATAGAACTAACTGATGGTTTTGCTGATTTACAAATTAAACAACTGTCAAAAAGCTGAAACAGTAACTGAAGGTAATTGGAGTGTTACAAGTCATTGGAGAGATTCTGTCGAGTACTGCTAAAACATTTATTTATAAGTTACTTTCATTGAGTTAAACTGACCTTCTCATTAGATTTCTGCAGTATTTGCCTTCCACTGCCACATGGTTAAGTTTCTGCTGCACTTTTATACATCGTACATGTAGGGTTTTCTTTGCTTAGTGACCAAAAGGGAATATTGTGATGTGCAAGTTGGACAATTTCTAGTTTGTTCTTAGAGATTAATATTAGTAACTGCCTTAAAAAGGTCCTGAAGTTTTCTTTGCAAGTCGACAAAAATATAATTACTGTCAGTAATTCTCTGTTGTGGAGACTCAACAGCATGCAAAAGCTAAATATTGAGAGGTTTAAGTAGATTGTATAGAATAGTCTATAATGTTAGTCATTTAATGATTACTGTAGTATCTTTAGGCTCTACACGAGTATATTTAACAATGATATCACTAGAGTAATGCTACTATTTAAAAGTGAAAACAGGATACCTGATTGTAGCAGCATCATTCTACTGTTGTAGCTAATAATTGAAGCTACATTGTCTACGGAGTACCTTACCCTGGTGAAAATCTTTTAAGGATCTTCAAAGATCCTCAAAGATCTTCATGAAGATCTTTGAGGATCCTAATGCGAAGATGTTTGAGGATCCTCAAGGATCCTTGCCAAGATCCTTAAGGATCCTCAACTTTCTTGCCAAGATCTTTGAAGATCTTGGCAAGATCTTTAAGGATCCTTTGCAGATCTTGCCAAGATCTTTGAGGATCTTCAATAATCTTGCCAAAGATCATTAAGGATCCTTTGCAGATCTTGCCAAGATCTTTAAGGATCTACAAGGATCCTTTGCAGATCTTGGCCAGATCTTTGAGAATCTTTAATAACCTTACCAAAGACCTTTAAGGATCTTTAAGGATCCTTTGAAGATCTTTGAGGATCTTTAATAACTTTGCAAAAGATCTTCAAGGATCTTTTGTGGATCTTGCCAAGATCTTAAAGGAACTCATATAATCTTGCAAAAGATCTCCAGGGATCTTGGATAAACCTTTGCAAGACTTTGTACTACTTTGAACTTCCCAAAATCACAAAAATAGTCGCAACTATCATTATTTTGATGTGCTAGGAATTCCTTGGAATTTTTTTACCTTTAGCCAAACTTAATTAGAATTCCAAAGAATTCCTAGGAATTGATTGAATTCTACAGTAAGACAACCTCAGAACTAAAACAAAAGATCTCTCAGGTATCTGAATGTATTTATTAAAAAAATATAGAACTGAAGATAGCCTTAAACAGTCAAATAGGGTTTTAAAATATAGTACAATGTACCTTTAAATAGAGCTAATGAATGCAAAAAATAGGTTTAAAATAACTTCAATGCAAATTAAAAAATACCCCCAGACAGATACATGTTAAGTAAAGTTTGATAAGTTACTTCCAGAGTATGGTTTAGGCCTTCCAAGGGGTAGAAACGACAAGTAACATTGTTCCCAAAACACCAATAAACAACAGAAATTGGTTAGTTTTTTATCATGTCTGCATTGTTATAGTAAAATTTCAGATACATGTTGTGCACATTTGCAAAAAAGGTAAGAGAAATTGTAATATTTATTATAGTAAGTTTAAAGACCCATGTTCATCCAAGACGCATTGCGCGCCACACTGAATCTCACAGATGGAAAATACGCAAATCGCCAGTGAGCGTTATTTTGCGAAAATAATCCTTGTTCATCCGGCTTATTTCCCGAGTATCGCTAATTTTTGTTGTTGTGGTTTCTTAACATTCTCTCTCTTCATTTGCGTCAATACTTTCAACAACAGTCGTCGTAGCAGTGAGGAAAAGACCTTGTAGGCAACTAGTGTTGTTGAACTTCGAGTAACGTGAAATTACTTGCTGGCGGGCTCTTGTTAAAAATCCGTTTAGTTTGGGGTCAACCTGAAGGTAATTCTGCACAAACATGTTGGAATATTGTCTTCCATTGTGAGGCTGTTGTCTCCTTGAATTTGTTTCATAATTTCCCTGGCAAAATGTGACTTTTGTCCCGTTACTTTGTTGATACATGCATAGGGTCGCTGCCATTTGAAATGACCTCTGATCTCGGAGTTGACAGTGCTGTACAGTGTTAACCCGAAGGAAGATGCCCATCTCAGACTTTGCTTAGCTAGTATTTTAAAGGAAAGAAAAGGGATGATCTGGTACCTCCGAACTTGAATCTGTCGTAGCGATATGCCAGATTTCAACTGATGTCCGACCTTGGTGAATATTTTGATCATGCGGTTCTAATTTATCTGCAAATGAACCAGACTCGATCATGGTTTTGTATCCGATAAATGAGCATCCATCAAGTCGAACACTGTTTGTTTCTCTTCCCAGCAATTTCTATAATGATAAGGTAAGCCTTATGGAGCACTAAAATTAAATATATGGACTAGGTGTATTCAAGGCGGCATAACTTATTTAATTATTGGGAATCCTTTATTGCATAGCTTTTAGTTAGCCATACTAGTAAATGCAAGCGAAACGATTGACTTCCCTCGCTTCCTCAGTCGCTGAAAGTTTTACATGATGAACCACACTTATTTGCAGCGTTTCTGGAGGAACTGATTTCTTTCTTAGACACAAAAAGATTCAAATCACAGGAATATAGAATAATAAATCAATTATCATTTCATTGTTATGTGTCATGCCACTGGAACTCAGTGGGAGAATCTAATAAACCAATCAGATCGCAAAAAATGAACAACAGAGACGGTTAAAAACAATAACAAACGCGCGCAAGGCCTCTCGGATGAACATGGGTCTTTAAATGATCCATCACAGTTCAGATCAAGAGAATTGTTGTCTTAAACTCAGAATCTACAAATTCTATTTCTACACTCTCACATAATTATCAAAACAAACTTAAGCAGTTAAGAGATAACAGCTACAGTTATTTAAATGTGAAGTCCTAAAGACTATTAAGCTTGACGGGAAGCATTTGGTGCCTAGGCTTGAGAGGACGAGTCCTGAGCCCTCATAACAACTGTGAGCGTTAAGCATCTGCATAAAAAAAAACTGTGGGGTTAAAATGAGTCTTCCAAGAGATCACTGTATTCAGTGATCTGTATTACTCCCTAATTTATAGGAACAGTTTACAATGTGAAATACTCCATGACTGATCTTCAACTTTATTTTGAATACACTGACAGAAATCAACAACACAAACAACCAAGACACGCAATCTAGTCATTATGAAACAAATCGAGTCAAAATTGTCCAGTTGAACTAAAAGACATTTTTTTCCTTTAAAAAAGGTACTATTATGCCATGGGAAGTTTACAGAGTTCTTAGTACATTTAAATGGCCTGAAATTAGCTTGCAGTCTCGAGGAAAAAAGCACATGGTCGATCTTCAGTCAAACATTTGAAGTCAATCGTTCATCAAAATAATATCAAAATATAATTTGCTTTTAACTAAAGCTTACCTGTTTCAAAAGGTCATTCATGTGCTTTGTAGTGTTTTGAGACATCATTTTAAGCTTAAAACAAAGGAAAATTGGGAGATATGTGCTTATGAACAACGTGAAAATCCGCCAGAATAAAGCAACGGTTTTTTTCTGCGTAGGTACTTCATGTATGAGCCCTGAGTTCAGTGACTGCTGACCAAAACGGCTCATTCATTCCCAGTCTCTCTTGCCATTCAAAATGGCTGCTGGTTTGAGTTTTCTTTCTCAATTTAAGAGAACATGTGTCGTGCAAGAGAAGCAGAAATTATTTTCTGGATCAATTAACTCAGAGAAAATTGCCCTCTTGTAAAAATTAGTGCTTGCATTATAAAAACAAACTTCTGAGTACATGAATTCATTGATCTTCTGGCATGGAATAAACAAGCATATTGATGTAAGGAAAAGGTAAAATGTGAGTAGAGGAGCATGACTTACATATCCAGTCAGTGATTTACATTACTTTGTTTTGTTTTTAATAAAATGAAATAAAAAGACTTGAGGCCTCTGATCACTGACTTCCCAGAAATTCCTAGAAATTCCATGCCTTTCCAAGCCATTACTGTGTTACAAAGTGAACATTCTTAAAAATTCTCAGACATTCTAAGCTTCGTTTACTTAGAATCTTGGGAATTCCTAGGAATTCTAAACATGTACAAACCATTCCTAAAAATTCCCAGCAATTCCTAACCAAATTCATGTGTTTGTGATTTGCATTGTTTGGAATTTCTGGGAATTTCTGAGAATTCCTAGAAACATTTTGGAAATTAATTAACATAAAGACCTTTCAAAGCTCTTTATTAAAATCCTTGAAGATCTTTAAAGATCCTATGAAGATGATGCTAAAGATCGGTTAAAGATCTTTGAAGGATCCTCGTAGGATCTTCAAGGATCTTGATCAAGATCTTTCCAGGATCACTCCAAAGATCCTTTTAAGATCTTTGAAGGATCCTGGTAAGATCTTTAAGGATCCTGATAAAGATCTTTTAAAGATCACTCTAAAGATCCTTTTAAGATCTTTGAAGGATCCTCAAAGAATGTTTGAGGATCTTCAAGGATCCTGATAAAGATCTTTTCAAGATCATTATAAGGATCTTTTTAAGATCCTTAAAAAGATCCTCATAAGATCTTTAAGGATCTTTGCCAAGATCCTTATACTGATTTTCACTAGGATCTTTGCAAGATCCTCACAAGATCCTTGAAATGTCCTCAAAGATCTTTGCAAGTAGTTTTAGCATCTGAAGATCTTTGAAGATCTTTCAAAGATCCTACAAAGATCTTTACAGGATCCTCATCTTTAAGGATCTTTGACAGGTCTTTGAAGATCTTTAAAGATCCTCAAAGATCCTGTGAGGTTTTTCACCAGGGCATTAAACCAATGAGACTAGCTGGCACTTACAGTGTAAATGATACTTCTGAACTTGTCAGTGGAAGTTCATTCAATGATACCTTTGAACTTGTAAGAGTTCATTGCATTGTTGCAGGTATGTAATTTCATTGACATGTCTAGCTTACCAACCGTTTGCAAGGCATACAACTTTACATACACTGTAAGCCATGTCACAACTATGTCATTAAGCATGATGGTGCCACATGTGCACACTACAGTGTGTACAGTCCTGTATGTTTTTGTTTTAGACTTTGTGGTTTTGAAGACAACTGTTTACAGTTCACCTGAATATTTATCAGATCAAATTAACTGGTTAAATACATGTAGTTAGACTAATTTTGCCTAATACATGTATTTATGACAGGCATCTTGTCCATACTCAATTTGAGTTGAAATGGAAATTTTGTTATGCTAGCCGGAACCTTCAAAGTTGATCATCAACTGTACTGTACACTGAAAGAACACTAAACAGACTTTTGATTGAGATGAAAACATAATGCTCAGTAGAACTTTTAAAGAATACGGTATGCCACATGTGTATTTATGTGCATGTATTATTAAACAGCTAGCATAATTATTACTTGCTGGGGAGCAGGGAATTGGCATAATGGTGAGACCACTCACCTCCCCCCAATGTGGCCTTGGTTTTAGAATCCTGCATGGATGATACCAATATAAGTGAGCTGAGTTTGTGATGGTTGTGCCACCCTGCTCAACGAATTTTCTCCAGGTACATACAGCTTATTTGAACTAGGGCTGTAGGCTGTACTCCAAAAGCCTTGTATATGCTTTCAGTTCGACCTTGTTTTTTTTTTTTTACACTTTGCAAGGACAAGTAGCAGGACAGTTTAATTGTTATTGTTGTTGTTTAATTATTATTATTATTATTATTATTATTATTAGTAGTAGTAGTAGTAGTAGTAATAGTAGTAGTAGTAGTAGTAGTAGTAGTAGTAGTAGTAGTAGTAGTAGTAGTAGTAGTAGTAGTAGTAGTAGTAGTATTGTTATTTTATTGAATTTTACATGTCGGCTTGGTTGTAATTGCTGTTGACCGCCATTTTTGTTCCAAGTAACTGATGTAGTGTCTCCATCCATAGAGATCAACAGCAGTCTAAGATTTAGTAGTTAATTGTGAACTCACTTGGAGTCAGTGATAACATTTTGTGTTGAAAAAGTCGTGAACATTAAATATTTCATTACTGTGGATTGAAAATTACTATTCACCACGAGACAAAAATTCACAGTCATCTTTCATTCAACATTTTCATCAAAATTCTACTTTAAAGACTGCTAAACTGGTGCAGCTACTGAATTGTATACATGTATTTTGGAAAAAAAAAAATGAGATTGAGCGCCTCTATCCCGACAGTTCACATTTTTACATGCAGTGGTTAATACAAGTACCATGACTTGTATTTTGGCCAATGAGATAAGTAGCTTGAACATATCTAGAAAATCAATAACAATTCTACATCTGTACAAGTACACTGTATGGCAAATGAGTTGAGACTGACTTGTTGACTTGAAGTTTATCACTCATTTTGTTTTTATTTCCTCTGGAAAAAATAAAAATATATTTATAATTTTCAATATTTTTGCTTGTAGCAGTTACCCTTTCAAAGAATGAGAATGTTCAAAAAACACTTTTTCTTTGTATGCTCCTTTGTGTGAGAGTTTGAATCAGTTTTTTGTTCCCAAAGCATTCACTATTTTACCAGTGATATTGATGCCAGGCCAAAGTATTTCTCACTTTACCATCTCACTAATCTTGACTCTCATTGTTTCTCTGATCTTCAAAAGGATGTTCTTTCATCCTGTTTTGGTTGAACCTGTTCATATTTAGTCTGAACACCCCATCAGCTTAATATACATGTATATCTTACAAATCTGTTGAATGTAATGCACCTATCAATGTTAAGCCGAGGGGGGGACCCCGGGCATATGTGGGGCATTTGACCTCTTTTGCCTTCCCCACCCTCGGGAGTTTGACTTAGAATCAGGGCCCCAGGGTGGGGATGTTTGCTTTTTTTTTTGCGAGGAGGACTGGTAGCTAGTCACGTCTGTGCCGGCCTAGATTCGTGTAGCTCAACAAGGTCCATTCAGTTTTTGTATTAGATTGAGAAAATGATATCTGATTGTATCACTTGAAATGCTAGATTCGTATTTTCTACATGGTACATTCTTTTCCGTATTAGATTGAGAAAATATCTGATTGTATGACTTGAAATGCTAGATTTGTAAAGCTCAACATGGTATACAGCTCGCGTTGTTCCTGTAAGATTGAGACAATTATATTTGATTTTTTCACGTGAAATGCTAGATTTGTTGATTATTTTCTTCGGATTACACAAAGCATCAAAGGAGTTTAAAATATAAAAAAAAAAGCTTGGCAATTTATATCAATTATTTGTAAAATATACACAACAACTACTATGAACTTTAGGGATATTACTTCCCTAAGGTGGGGATATTTGATCTTATTTGACCCAGTTTTGGGGCCCCACGGTGGGGACTTTGACCAAAAAATCTTCTGAAAAGTCAAATGCCCCACATATGCCCGGGGTCCCCCCCTCGGGCTTAACATTGATAGGTGCATAACTATAGAGAATTATAGCTTAAAATAGTGAAGGTACCCTCTTACTCATGTCTTGCCCCCAATTGTAACGTGTGTTGCTTAACTTGCATGACAAGAGAAGGCAAGGGCACCTGAGTCCACAACAGCTTACTATAGTAGTCCAACAATAAGAAAAATCAAAGTGCGTATTGGGCACTGATAAGTTAGTTCTTATATAATCAGGCCCTGAATAAATGTCACTGCATGGATATAAAGAGCAGAAAAGAACCAAAATTTAGTTCTCTATTATTTTCTCAACAGAATTAGGGAAGGACACCTAATTTATCCATGAATAAAAATTCTTTAACCCAGTTTTTCTGAAAGGAATGTTTTGCTTTCTCTGATTTAGTGAAATGACACTGTGGATGTGTTTTAATAGTTGCAAATTTTGTTTGCAATTTTAAAAAAATTATATAAAAACATAACTTGACCAGGTGGGTTACCCTCAGTTGAGCATGTAAACCATTTTGATAATTTTTGTCAGTAAGTGTATGAGCTGAGTTTGGCTGGCCTTCAATTTTCATGGTACAAATTGGGCATACTCATGGGCAAAGAAGTCATACACCTCCCTATTACAAGCTGCGAAGACAAAAAATCCCGGGCGGAACCAGTGAATTAATTAAACCCATGTTACCTTCTGAATGACGTGTTGAAGGTCCTTTGTGACTAGACTTCTCTTGGGCTTTGTGGTCTAAACATGATGAATACATTGTGCTTACATTGGTTAGTCATTCATACTCCAGTACATTACCTGCATGCTGTACAGAAGTATCTGCTGGTCAGGATACAGTAATTCAAATATATGACTTTTTTTTTTTAACTGAGCCACTACAAGAGCAACTGGAATTCAAAACGAACACTGGGCCTATACAGTTTACAGCGATAAATACGCTCTAATCTGTAAAAATGTCATGTTTTTTTGTGCTTCCATAAACTGTGCATCTAGCTATAGACATCTACAGTGATGTATTATAAGGGTATTTCCTGGACATTTGAAAATTCGTATACTATAAGTGAAAGTGATGCGATGCAGTGGTTCTGCTTTATCAGTCAATAAAGTAGATGTAGATGTAGATTTGCACCACTTTGTGCTTGTTTTTTTGGAATGTGTAAATTGTGCAGCCGAAACACAACAACTACGACCTTCGGAGAAACTGCTATCAGGCATCGCTGTTAACTCCTTTCTCCACACACTAAAATACAAAATTGGACAAAGGTTACTTACTTGCAAGATAATTGTGATGCTCTATAATGCATACCACCAGGGATTCAGATTCAATTTAATTTCATGGCTAATCACGAGGCCTTCCAAGGAGTGGTCTTGTGTCGCTTTGTCGCTCGTTTACGACTCTGTCTGTCGCTTGTTTCGTTAGGGAAAAATGTCGCTGTCGCAAAAAAAACAAAGAGGAATGGACAGTGAATTGTCGCGGTCGCAAACTGTCGCGTTGCGTCAGCGACAGCCAAGTTCAGTGCATGTCCATAATAGAAAAGGAGAAACATTAAATCGGGAATGGATACTATAGTTTATCAGGAATAATTCCTTTAAGAGTTATTGAGTTATTGACATCTTACAATTGCTTCAAAGCCCTGGGAGATTCAAATTTTATTTTAAACTTTGATCATACCGCATGGGTGGGCAAAAAACTGGGGGTGGGGGTGGGGGGTGGCTACCCTTGCCACGGCCCTGCAGACTGATTCAAATTCAGTCGTAATTCAATTAATTGGGTACCAGTTACATGTACTTTGAACTGATCCTACTGTATTCGCACATATAACAAAGAGTGGCGATGGTAAATCCGTGACTTTGCCACACAGTTTCAGTTTCAGGTTAGTTTATTCTTTTTTGCACTATTTGCAAACATTTCTACATTAAAGTGCATTACATGGGTAGAGAGATAAGTCAGCAAACTAAATTACACAAGTGATGAAAAGCAAATGTGCGCAGTGACCAAAGTAGCTTAAGCTTTCGAGTTGGTCACGGTGAGTCCACAGTTTCCGCGAACCCGACGCACTCGTTAATGATCGCTTAAGAAGTCAAGACACCGAGACGGCTTCGCGGAGAATTTCGATACAAGCTGCGAGATCAGTGAAATTTGCCAAATTTTTTTGGGAGACACTTATATTTGGAGACACCTTTCAACGCACCTGATACCTGGATGTTGCTAAGGCTAAATATTAAGCCTCGTTTGTATACCTTTGTGTCCAGTCACGGTCAGTGAGTGAAGCCAGTTAAGGATGAGAAGCAAAACTTTGCAGGGTTCTTGAAAGTGCCTTTAACCAACTTCGAGTCCACAAGCATATGCACGCATGAACGCAAGGAGAAACGAACGAAACAACGATCGAATTGGAATAGCTTGAACTAAATAATCACAACTTGAGGCGTAACTGAACCATACATGGATCCATCCATCCATCCATCCATTTTTTTTTTTAAATATTGTGTAAATTAAACATAGATTGTATTTTAGCTGTAAATAATGTATTTTACCTTTTCTTTCTTACCTAATTGCACGGCTCTTGTAAAGAACAAGATTTGTAAATTTTTGAACAAAACTACCGTGATGAAATAAAGTTTTCTATCCATTCATCCATCCACCCATCCATCCATTCATGCTTTGGGCTTTGATATAGGAAACGTATGACAGCATTGTTTTCTAACTTAGCAGAAACAACCGTGATCTTTCAAAGGCTTACTGTTTCAGCTTGCGGAATCCCTTCTGAAGCTCTGCTATCGGTAAACCAAGATTAAGCGGATAAAATATAATCCTATGCAAATTGCATTGGGACACTTTGCTTAACTAAATGTGCACACAGAATACACCTTTGTCTAAATATGGTCATATATGCAGTCACCCATAATAAGTTTCTTCGTATCTGTACCCTCCCCCTCCCCCCCCGCCCCCCTTCTTCCCTCCTCCCACTGGAGAATGTTGATAGGCAATAAAACAGTTGTACATCGTCAAATGCTTCATTGGATCAACGTTACATTTTAAGAGGGTTTGGGAAAAGTGGGGTTAGTGACCAGATCTATTCTTTAGCGTGACTGTTTTGCGCAAGTGTCCCAAAAGTTTGGCTCATGATGATTGACCGAATTCGGTGTTAAAACATATATTTAAAATTTGATCATTCCTGGGCAAGCTACTGGGTTGCTTCGTCGGTTGCCTCTATCTTCTTGATGTTCATATTTTTCTTATTTCTCTCAAAAACAAATGTCCATAATATTCGCCAGAATCTTAAAATGATTAATATTTATAAGGCTAAAAGATTTTCAAAACTAAAAAACGAACGTTTTCGGCACTAAGCCATCTTTATCCTGAAGATGGATTAGTGCGGAAAACATTCGATTTTTTACTTTTTAAAATATTTTAGTCAAAAAGAAATATTCCTTAAGTTTCCGGCGCTTTTTTTGTAAAACAACTGAGAGGCGTGAAATGGTTTGAGGCTATTTTAGGGCTTGAACAAATTACATTGTGCGTTTCCAGTCTTAAGTTTCGCTTTGGAGTACAAATCTGTGGCAATTTAAGAAGTGGCTTTTTTCCTTCCTGTTTATTCTAGGATTTAGAACCAAATAAAGGCACCCTATTTAAGTGGTGGGATATTAGAGACAAAATACCAGTTTTCCGGATAAACTTTCGTTTCCGTTTCGTCCTCTCGTTTTTGTCAACAGAGAGGGATTAAAAAAGAAATGATTTGAGACAGCGTCACCGATTGTGTTATTACTTAAAATTCAGTAGACAACAACCATTGTTTACTTGACCACGTTTCTCGCCAACATTTCCCACTACCAGTATCGCGCGGTCACGGGTTCATTTTCTATTGTATAAGACCACCTTAAATTGCTATTATTTGTTGTGTTGACTTGTCGTTTGCCTTTAAAATTTTGTTTTACTAACCTCAGGCTGACAAAAAGCAGGTAATCATGAGATACAAAATTCGGTTTGGTAAGAAAAGCAGAACTAGGTTTCATTTCCTGTCAATTTCAACCTTAATGCTGTTCAGTTGTTAGCCGGTACCCAGTTAGTGTTCATCATGAACCAATAGCTATCTTTCGTAATACTATATTTCAGGTCGTGTAGAATTAAATAAAACGACAATAGCAATACACATAAAAGAGCAACAATCCTATGAGATTCAGAGTTATCATCGTCTGTCAACTAAGATGGATATAGCACGTATCGTATACTATATTCCTTGTTTAGTAAACTCAGCAACGGGAACTAGAAGTACAATTAATAACAATTGTCTAACACACAGACAGTCGTTTAAAAAAAGAGTGTGAAGTTTCTAATGATTTACAAAGCCAATAATTTATGACCGTGCCATCAAAGAAAGAAAGTTAAAGCTGATTTATTATTGTTTCGTTTGTAGGAACTTGACTGCCAACCAGCTGAGGGAACTGCCCAAAGGTGTTTTTGATAACAATACAGAGCTGAGATTCCTGTAAGTGCATCTCCTGTTTACGCCTCCGCCAAAGCGATAAGGACTGTATGAGACTGAAACTCGAGGAAATGCATGAAGGCGGCATTGGACATTTCGGGACATTTTATAAATTTGTTCAGCAACAAGTACTTAGCCGTCTCTCATGAAAATTTCCAGTTGGTTATTAACTGATTTCGAGTCTCACGATTTACTGTAAAGTCGCTTATTGAATGATATGAGTTGTCATACCATGAATTTTAGATGCTAGTCATGACGACTTATTGGTAATGAATTATACCAATATTTTGACGAGGCATTAGGTTTTGTTCATAATCTTCAAATACCGTATTTCCTTGAGTATGGGCGAGCTCACGCTCTAATAAGCACCCTCCCCCGAATTTGTTTAACTTGAAAAATGCTGGGGAACTATTCAGGGACTTTATTACTACGAACGGCGTTAAAATAAGGAAAAAGAAAGAAAATTACTGTCATGCCTTACGTTCAAGAGAAAACCTAGAATTTGGTCATTTCACGTTGTTGTTTTGCCGAGGACAGCAAAGAAATGTACCAAAATGTAAAACGCACGTGCACAGCGATTGTTTTTGCTAATTAAACCCATTGTTTTGTGGCGTTCTCGTTGCGTTGCCGTTGCCGTTGCCGTTGCCGTCCTCGTTTCTAAAGCTCCCTAATAAGTAAGCGCTTCTCTCGAATAAGCGCCTCCTCCCCTCCCCGTTCCTTTCTTGAATGGTAGGGATATACAAGGAAAACCTGTTCCTATTTTCACTTTATTTATCATCGTTTAAGCTTCAACTACACCGGCATCAGCACATGCAGAAAAACAGTTTATTTTCCTTTAAGTCGTTTCCAGTTATTTCCACATCAATGTGCTTTTAGAATTCTTTTACGTGAATAATCCAAAATAAAGTTACAGTTCGTTGAAAGAAAAACTTCATAAGCGCTCCCTTCCCCGCCAGATTAAGCGCCCTCCTTAGAATACCTCCCTCCTGTTTAGCCGAAATTTTAAATAACTGCCCGAGCGCTTATTCGAGGAAGTGCGGTAAAATAGGAGCTGCAGGCGATGTATCCGTACAAACACTGATCTAGGACCCTTTTCCTATACGGCAAAATTATGTTATCGCTTTTTGGTATTTTCTACTTCGCTCCGTATTCGTAAAGAGCAAGTTAAGTTTGGGCCAAGAGATATATCTTGTTCTCCTTCGTTTTTAGGTTTGCCGATATTGATCATATAGATTCGTCACATACCAGGGAAAAAACAAAAACAGCAACAACAATCAAACAAACAAACAAAAATGTGGCAGAAAATCTTGGTTTTGTGTCAGGTCACTCTTCCTTCCATTTCTCTGTTGTGCTTATCAATCGTTCTAGAAATAACTTGTAATCCCATTCGAGAAAACACAGTATTCGGTGAATATTTACCGAGTTTACCTTCACGAGCCAAAACTTTATGTCTGCATTTGAGTGAGCCAAAGGACAGCCTATAATAAAATTAGTTCCAAAACATATGTTGAATTGTAATAAATACTTTAAAAAGCTTTGCATGATTAGTCACTCTTGATAGAGAAAGTCAACATGATGGAAAATTGCTACCAACTAGCAATGGAAGCAGCACTGCGCATCAAAGCTCAGGGTCAGACCACGGGGCATTTAAATCCAGAATCTCACCAAAATGTAGAAAAACGTTCTGCAAACATTCAGTTTTGGAATAACCTCGGGATAAGCCTAAAATGACACGTCTCAGAAGGCTGCTGCAACTTGTATGGACGGGGGTAGGAGTTGGGAGGCCCACTGTCTGTCCTATGGCCTACATGAACGACAACTATTTAACAATTATCCTGCGGAATCGCGCGGAATATCGTCTGATACTTAGCCGACGAGGCGATAGGCCGAGTTGGCTAAAATCAGGCGACATTCCGAAAGATTGAGCAGGATAATTGTTTTATTATTTAACACATTAATGACAAAGCGCAATTAACAATTCTCTACATGTTTATTACCAAAAAGCTGGAAAATCCGCCCGTTTTCTCCGCGACGCAGAAAATTACGTATATCGCAGGATATCAGTTGAGTGCGCGCGACGAATATTGAGCGCGCTATGACCATATTTGGACATTGTCATGATGTGTTGAATAATAATAAACAATTATTGGACGAGGTTGAGCAAAATATCGTGATTTGTCAGAGACTGGCAAATCACGATATTTTGCAAAACCGAGTTCAATAAACTATCATT
Source organism: Pachyseris speciosa (assembly GCA_016490735.1). Taxonomy (NCBI): domain Eukaryota; kingdom Metazoa; phylum Cnidaria; class Anthozoa; order Scleractinia; family Pachyseridae; genus Pachyseris; species Pachyseris speciosa. The sequence goes on from JAEMWC010000297.1 coordinate 854,023, forward strand.
CGATCACAAAGCTTGTTTTTCATCATTATTTTCGGGAAGCGTGAAACGATTTTCACTGAATTTGAAGAGCTTGGACGCGTGGACACAACTACCATGAGCAGAATATTATTTGCAGCAGACGGTACTGCGCATGAGCGGCCATTATTTGTAGACAGTCATTTGTAGGTCACGTGGTAGGCTCTGGGCCAATGAAAAGGAAGGGAGAAAAGTATTGAATGATAATTACCAATATTCATTGACTGAGCCTAAGAGGAGAAATTGTTTTATATGACGCGCCAAAACGGACAAAATACTTCCTTGATATATATAAGACTTCTTCTTAATGTATAATACTTGTTCCATATAGATATAACTCGATGTAGAAATATCCAACTTGTTTTGCAAATAAACACAACAACTTTTGAATATATAAAACTTCTTTTGAATATTTATACAACTTGAGGCACACATACAAAACTTGTTTCAAATATTTGACTTGGTTCACACAAATAGGACTTGTCAGCTCGGCGCGCCGCAAAATAAAACTTCTTATCGATTAGATCCAGGCTTCTGGAAAACGGGTTTTCCTAAAACATGGAATCCGGAATCCGGAATCCGAAATACGAAATAGGAAATCCGGAATCCGGAATGTAAAGAAGTTTGGTAGAAAATTTTGAAAAGGTTGAAGTCGCTTGGGTAATAATATGGTCGACAAATTACATGATGACTTAGCCTGAGTTTTGCAGCAATCAAGCCCATGAAGTTCTAATCTAGGGCAACATTTTAATACTTTGGTTTTCCTTTAATAAGCCATCTGATTCCTTTAAAGACACGGCTTTCAATCACACCACAACGATACTAATCAATGTATTGTGCATTTTGAACATTTTAAAATCCAATCATGTTAATTAAATAAAAGCGCCTTCTCTTCTTTTTGTCGATGAAAAGTGTTAGTCCTGTCCACAAGTTGCCAACTTTTTGAACAACTTTCGATTTTCGATCAACCTTTTTTGATTTCGAGCAACTTTTTTATCCGTTTTCAATGTTTTGTTATTCATTTCAGCTTGATCTTTATAAAACAAGAGCTATTTTTTGCTTATTATTTTGAACGCTACGTGACCAAAAAGCAGAGAAAAATCACTTTGCATATTTTGACTTAATTGCGCGTGGGAACTCTGATTGGTCATTGTCTGTTGCTCCATGCCGGAATGTTTGGGTTTTGTATCGGCGCGTACATTTCAGGTTGCCGAGTGGCCGTCGATAAAATAAGGAATATGGGACATTCCGGAACATCCCAGCGCTTATAAATGCCCCATCTGGAAATGATAGCTATAGGGGCTGGGTGAGGATTGTTTTAGCGCTTTCATTTGCTTACAACATTTTCAGAAATATTTACCCTCATACCGTCTTCTGTCATTGTTCTTTTTTTTCGAGGGGCTTTCCAAGAGTCGCTCCTTTGCTGAAACCTAAGTTAGTATGGTGCCCAATATACCTTGAAACTTTAAGATAGGAACCTCGAGCACGTGAAATCCGCTGCTCTCCACTTCTGATCGGTTAAATTATCTACAATAACTGAGGACTCCGTCAGGCCTACTTTTCCAGTAGGCGATAAACGTGGTTAATCTACTCCAAGAAAGATTTTCTTCCCAATAGCAAGGCTTCTCACTCCGTTTTTGCAGCGAGGGCCGCACTGCATGGGCCTGTTTGTTTCTTAAGGTTAAACGTGTACGAGGCTAGTGTAAAATCTCGCGGGTCAGCTCGTTAAGCTGCATTTAATGATCCCGCATACGACTGTCTTTCTTAATAGTTATCCTTATGTCCCTTCAAATCGACTCAACTGGAAAGAACAAACCAAGTCTCAGACTAAGAATTCAGTCCTGTCACCCACCTCCTCCTGTAAGACATCTATCGTCTTCTTCGGTCCTTTTAACCCTCTTATTAATTATTAATTACAGTTTCTAGATTCCGTATTCCTTATTCCGGATTCCGGATTCCGGATTCTATATTTTAGGTAAACCCTGGCCGGGTTGCTCGAAAGCCGATTAACTAATCCAAGATTAAAAATTAACCAGGAGTTTATTTCTCTATCAGAAACGTTGTTCAATGCTGATATTCTGTAAAATCTTAGATTAGAGGACGTCAATCCTGAAAGGCAAAAAGCAGCAAAGAAACTCTCATACAAAAAGTTAAAACTGCAAGCAAAGTTTACGCTAATCCTGGATTAAGTTAATCGGCTTTCGAACAACCGGGCCCTGGAAAACAATAAGGGCTTTAGCAACGACGACGGCGACGGCAACGAAAACGTCACTTCAAAATAGAATCCTCGTTTTTGTAACGCTTTCGCTATTATTCCAATTTGTTTAACTTGGAAAATACTGGCGAACCATTCATGACTAAATTGTTATGAACGCCGTTAAAGTAAGGAAAAAGAAGAAAACTTTACAGTCACACGCTCCCGTTCTCGAGAAAACTAAATTTTGGTCATTTCACGTTGTTGTTTTGCAGAGGACGGGAAAGAAATGTACCAAAATGTAAACGCACGTGCAGAGCCATTGTTTTTGATCATTAAACCTATTGTTTTGTGGTTTCACGTTGCCGTTGCCGTCGTCGTTGCTAAAGCTCCCTAATGTCTGCCGCTAACGAACGCCTTGTCAGTCAACGAAGACCATGAAGCGTTTTGCAAAACTGATAGTTATCGTTATTAACATCGTAGGAAAAAGGTAAACAATGTTTACTTCCTCGCTGGCGAAGAAATCTAGAAACATTGCTCTGAGATATCAAATAACCTTCAAAATCCATCAAATGTTGTGGCGAGAAACATTTCGAATGAAAAGATCGCAATCATTCTGGTTGCCTAGCACGTGACATAGATCTGCGACCGAAAAGCTCTACAGTTTCAATGAACATTTCGTTCGACAATTTCAAACCTCTTTCGAAGTACTCCGCAAGAGTTGTAGTTGACTTTCAAAGAAAATAAATGCGTTTTGATTTTGTCGAAGTCTTTCATTAGAAGTTAAAAAGTTTCGTTTCATAGTACTTCAATCGGTGATGAGGTCTTCGATATCTCAGAGCAATATTTCTAGATTTTTTTCGCCAGCGTGGAAGTGAACATTGTTTACCTTTTTCTACGATGTTAATAACGATAACTATCACTCTTGCAAAACGCTTCAGTTGGTCTTCCTTGACTGACAACTCCTTCGTCTGGCATGTTGATTTGGCGGCAGACATTGTTTTCCAGAAGCCTGGATACTACTTGTGGTATCGATTTGCGATAAATCTATCGATAAGGAAGTTTTATTTTTTGCGGCGCGCCGAGTTGTTGACAAGTCCTATTTGTGTGAACCAAGTCAAATATTTCAAACAAGTTTTCTATGTGTGCTTCAAGTTGTATAAATATTCAAAAGAAGTTTTATATATTTCAACAAGGTGTTGTGTTTATTTGGAAACAAGTTGGATATTTCTACATCGAGTTATATCTATATGGAACAAGTATTATATATTAAGAAGAAGTCTTATATAATTATATCAAGAATGTATTTTTGTCCGTTTTGGCGCGTCATAGTTTTAGTATAATTTTCAAAGATACCAAAGATCAATAAGAAAAAGTGAAAAACAACTCACACAGTTAAGGTAAAATAGATGATTAAATGATGACAAAGTTCAAAGTTACCTCTACTCCAGAATAAAGTAAACAGGAAACTGATACAGAACCGACGCTGTCAGTTATGTACCTCGTTTTAGTTGCGTAATTCTTGCCTGCCGCAAAAATGTTTGTAGCAATCGATGGGTTTGGCAGGGATCCATATTCGTAGTCGTCCGGTCGTCCGAGACGACCAATAAGTCATACGGACGAGTAAAATAACTCCAAACTCGTCCTTTGGACGAGTAACGTTTCAAACTCCATCTCAACATTTTCCCTAATTTTCATGATATTATCAAGTACAGTCCTGATCACTTCTCGTCCATTTGGAACTTTCAGAAAACAAGAATATAACATGCAAATTTCGTTTGCATTGGCGCCATCTATTTTCTTTGAAACAATTGCAGCCTCAATTTTATTGTAGTTAGCCTACGTGGCAGGCGCTAGAAATGGACAGGGAATGGAAAACGGGCACACGCCTCGAAAGCGACGGTAGTTAGCTGGTAAAACGCAAACACGACAATTGATCGCAATCACCATGTATGGCAACATTGGACGGTGTTTCGCCACCTCCAGTGAAAGAAAAAAAGTGAAGCTGTTGTTCTTGAAAAGAAGCCAGATCGAGATATGAACAGGAAGAATGCATGCATTCTTTCTTGCTTCTTTCGCCCCTTGTGGCAAATGGTGAGACCCTGGCTGGCGTTTTGTGCACAGTGCTTCAGCATGCACCAAGTCCACATTGCAAAAGACTTCCAACTGGCACATAACGATTCACAAGACCACCACAAAACATTGTTCAAGTGAAAAAGAAATATATGAGTCGGTACTGCACGACGGAAATAAAAAAGGCAAACGTTCCAGTTACACATAATTTTCTTTTATAGAGCTTCATTTTAGTGAGGGCAAGCAAAATTTGGCCAGGGCAAAGTACATCATCTGGCATGCTTGCCCGGCTGACGACGTTGATAAAAAGGAATATGGATCCCTGGTTTTGGTCGAAAAGAAGCAGCGCCCGTTATTTCTATTAATTAGTGTTTTTCTGAAACTTTTCTTGACAAGGTTTAGTTATTATGCATCAATCAGCGGCTTCCCCCTGGGGAATTTGTCCAAATGCCCACTCAAACCTCATCAAATCCCCTGGGTATCTGACAAATCCCCTGCCCCTTGGTGCAACAATAAGGAGCAGTGCAAAAACCAGCTATTTGCTTTGTTTAGACCCTCATTACAAGTATGTTTGTATATCAGTGCATTTGGCTCCACTTGAGCAAATAGTTGTATTGTATATTTTTAACTTTTTTTTACGGTTTTGAGGGCCGTTATGTAAACTACTGGGTTACGGTAATAATGTATTTTACCCTCGGTAAACAAAGTTTTCTTTCTTTTCTTTTTCTTTCTAAAAATGGAGAAAAGACGTATGGTTTTTGAGCGCTGTGAGTCCCTGAACAGCTTTCTTCTTATTTCTGTCTGAGCTCCAAGCGTTGTAAACAGGCTTGTCGATGAAACTTGGTTATATTCAAGCCCTAAATCTCGTGCGACAAGGGCGCGAAGTGAACACCTCGAACAACATCCGGGAATCGATGATAGGGTATACCGCTGATCAGCAAATCCCCAGGGTCTGCCCCCTGGGGTGCAATCTCTATGAACAAAAGTGATATTTTCCCCATACCCTCGGGACAATCTCGACAAATGCTCCTGGGTTCCCGTGGGCGACCCTTGGGTGGGTCCCAGGGGAAGCCGCTGATTGATGTATTAGTGTCTCGCAAACTATTTGTGTCCATTATTTTCTTTCTAAACCTCTCGAGTCTCGAGTATCATTTGACAGCAACAATATTGAGAGAAACTAAATATTGTAAACGTGCAATGGAATCCTCAATTCACCACTGGCCGCGGTAAACATAATGATAACATCAAACGTTAATGCTCCCAACCCATGACATCGAACAAAACAAGATATGTGCGAGTAAAGGGGTAGGGGATGAAGCAGTCGAGTTGCCAAATCTGTGCCCAAAAAAAATCGAGATAAATTTGGCCCACCCTAAAGGCTGTGTTTAAGGGAAGGTTAATGCACAACAATAAACATCTGTAAAGGCGATCTTCAATTATCAAACCAATTATAGTTTTCTTTTCTAGTTTAAGTACATGATAGAAGTCAAAGATCACTGCTTAACGGCAAGACGTCCGTACTGAGCATGTTTGCAAAGGCTCAGATGCAACTGAGGTTGTTTGTTCTCTTTTCCCTTGAGTTTTGATGGAACGTTACGGGGAACCTGAGTACTTGTGCGTTCTCACTTGAATATTATTGTGTTCGGACTTTCCCAATGTTTTCGAAATTAGCGACAGTGTTGCGAGAAAACGTGCATTTTATGCAAAGCCATTTGTTACTGCTGCATTTAAAAGGCTTTCGGAAAGTCATCGTCGCCAAATTTACTCCGCAGTACCTGCTGAGAACAAACAAAGTTACGAGATGAACCTGTAACAAAACCACGCTAAAATTACTATCGTATTCAATACGATATGCTCGTTTGATTCCCGGGCAAAAGAAGGCGATTATTCGACAGCCATCATTTTAATTTCCTTTACGGCTTAAAAAGATTATGATAATCTTTTTAAGCCGTAAAGGAAATGAAAATGATGGCTGTCGAATAATCGCCTTCTCTTCCCCGTGAATCAAACGAGCATATGACTAGATTAAATACAAATGGATGCAGTTATCCGTTTCGAATGTTTTCGTAAAGCGTCGAATTGTTCCTTTGGCTGCCATTAACTGATACAAATTGTCGCTTTTGGTGGCCTTTTCGGCCTTTTTCTACTTACCATCCCTTTGTCGCTAGTCTTACAACACACCTTGAATCAAACGACTGATTCGGAATGAAGCGTGAACATAGATACAGCTTAACGTGAGGTGGAATATTGTTAAAGAACGAGGTACTTACTACTGTCATTTCACAGAGGTTGAATATTCAAACAAACAGTTCTCTACGTTAGCATGGCCTACGTTGGGAAAACAAAATCTACAAGCTAAAAAGGTCTATTGCTTGTAACACTCGACAAAAGCGTCACAAATTTCACGACCACATCTCACCCAACCTACTCCCCTTCCTGTCAACATTGAAGGGGAAGGAGGGGAATAGGGAGCTAGCGTTTCAAGAATTGTGTCCGAGATTGTAGTCTCAGATGTTAGTAACTAACAAGAAAGCTATATTCTGGTCAGGGGGATTAAAGTCAATAGACATCCAGTAATACACGAGTTGAAAACTACGCCTGTACTTAACGAATTGTTAACTCTTTTTGAAACGTTTCTTAGTCGGTCTTCTGACGTACCAGCCAACCAATACCTCCATCGTGAGATGAGGGGATGGCGCGGGAGGAGCGGTTACAACCTGTTTATTCCTTTGTTATTACCACAAGTTTTCTTGTGAGAATTTGAAACAGCATTTACAAAGGAATTGATTTGTTTTGGATTGTCCGCTTAATATTGCTAAAGAGGTTGTCATAAATGACATTTAAGACTGGTTTCTCAGTAGATGTCATTCAACGATGAAAAGTTACTGAGTGAAAATCTTTACCGTGATGTGCGCAAGCCCTGACTCCGTTGTCGGCAGTATTTTCCTCTTTACGACATTTTTTAATTCATGATCAGTAATAGCAATTAACAAGTTAAGTGTGTATTTTGTTGAAAAAAATCTCAAAAAGTTTCTTTTGCTCTGATGCCAAATTAGACATAAAGCTAGTTATCGAAAAGATAGTAACAAATTTGGCCATGCAAAAACGTTTTCTTTTGTTCTTCTTTGGGGAATTGTGGATTGTAGGAGGAAAGTCGGTTGGAAGAGGTGTATTACCATTTTTCTACATTTGAAAGTTAATCAACAACAACAACAACAAAATAATAATGTAATTTGAAAACATGCGCAACCCTTTATTATAAATTCTGTTACCCTCCCCCCCCCCCCCCAACCCTACCAACCACCTTAATTTCTCACTTTTCGTCAACGTCAATTATCACCTTATCCGCATTTCACTGACTTACCTCCTTATGTTTTTCTCTGTGGCCCATCAAACATTCAATGTGAACGAATAGGTGATTGGTTGTGATGTTAGATTTGTTTTCCGGATCGAATTTCTCAATTTCGCGTGGAATGGATACTTCCGCTCGGGGAGATGCACCCGAAAGAACCATAATACTTCAATACTTATTGCGCGCATATATCCTGAAATCAATGTAGAAGGAACTGTCACCCTCCAGTTCACTATGTATTTAACATAACATATACCGATAGGCACCTTGTGAACCGAATGGTTTTCCTTTTTTGGCGAGCACTGAATTAAAAGCCATTTTTTTGTAAATTTGTTAGCTGTTTTTCCGTTGTTAATTCACATTTGCGTTCGGTAAGCGAAATGCGAGTTGAAATTGGATGCACCAAATTCTAGCCAAGAATCACAATGTTTTATTAAGATTGAAATGTTGTGGATCTAAACTAACTTCTTGGCAGACGCCCCGAGTAAAGACCAACTTATTTTTCTAAGCCTCCTATCAGTCGGAATGGTATAAATGCTACTATTACTCTGCGTGTTATCCTGATGTTATTAATTTGAATCTAATTACCTTTGCTTCATTGAAATGTTTCGACCATTTTGAGTTCATTTATTCAGTGAAACCATCCTCGGTGGCTCTCACCGGTTTCCAGCGCTTCGATGGATCATTACTACCAATCTTTATATGTTGTTACCTTCATAGTGGTATCAAACAAATAACAAGATAGTTATAATTTTTTCCACTTAACTTGTTAAAAATACGTATTGAATGATCATAGATTTTCATATATTCATTCTCACATAACTTGTTAAGGTAGCTATGAAATCGCTGCTAAGAATTTTTGTTAAATTTGCAAAACGTTGTATCTCAATACGCTTCAAACGTTGTATCTCAATCGCTTATAGCTTTTCTACAGTGAGCTCGTGTTTTAGTTTTTGTGGCTTAAAGCTAGAATTATTGGTATTTCTCAAGGCTCTAGTGAACGTATTAAGTGGAAAATTTTTTCATAACTTCACTTGTTCACCAACGATTGGCATGTAATCGCCAAGGGTTGGACGGTTCTTAGTTCTAGGTAACTCAAGTAATAAAGAGTCGTTTGACCTAAGAGAGTATCTGGATTGCTTTTAATGCTAATTAAATCAATCAGATAATAGGAGCTAGACCATATAAACACTTAAATGTCAAAAGCAGAATCTTAATCTTTATACGGTAACTAATCGGGAGCCAATGAAGGTGAAAAAGCAACGGTGTAACATAACAGAATCTTGGTGTTCCTGTGACCAACCGAGCTGCGGCATTCTGTATCCGTTGGAGTTTCATGATATGTGAATTCGGGAGGCCATATAAAAGGCTGTTACAATAATCTATGCTACTGGTTATAAAAGCTTGAACTAATGATTCGGTGACTGGACGACTTAAATATTTCCCTAATTCTACGTATGTTACAAAAGATAATAGAAAGCAGATGAGCAAGTTCTGTTAATATGACTTAGCATACTCATTTTCGAATCAAGCCAGGTTCCTAAGTTTCGAACTTCACATGATAGAGCAATTTGGGAGTCGCCAACCGATAAAATACTGACGTTAATGACTTTCTGAAGTCGTTGTCGCGTTCCAATCAGAAGACACTCTGTCTTATCCGAATTCAGTTTTGACTTATTCGTATGCATCACTGACTGATATCAGCAATACATGATTCCATGGCAGTTAAGGCAGCGGTTTCCTGCAAATCATTTCCTGTCCTAAACCCGCGATGTACAGAGTACTTCACACCCCGTGATTTTGGAGAGTTCATGAAAAAGTCTATACTCCTACTTCAGACGAACCTTTCTAATTTTGCGGCAGTTCATGATGAGCTGGTTCTTTACCTTTTGACTGAGCAGTTTCAGAGATACGACACAATTTATTAGCACAAGAGTAGTCCAGGACTTTTTTGGTTTTGGAGCCCTTGATTGATAGGTAGATAGATAGATAATAATGGCCCTCCTACAATAAAAGTAATAAAACGTATCGATTAATTAATTAACTACCTATATAATCTACCAACTAAACTTACATAATGAACTACTAGTAATACAGTATTGATTAGTTGACTGCTAATGAAACTAAAAGGTTTTACAAATTTTAAAATGATCAAGAAAGGAATTCCTACTACTGTAAAGTTTAAATAAGTAATTTTTAAAATTAGTATGGAAGAGTGACTCAAGTTTGGGATCAAGAGCGTTCCACAAACGGCAAGCGCTCGAGTGAAACGTTCTGAGGCCAGAATTCCTTTTACAAGCTGGTGTTGTTATATTGTTATTGGAAGCGGATCTCGTGTTATAATTATGGGTGTTACTTATATGTTCAATATATTTATTAAAATAAGCCGGGCAATGTCCTTGATTTATTTTATGAAGCATATAAAGCTTCCTAATACATATATCGTCTATAGGCAACCAATCTCATTTGTTAAAAAGCTTGACTGAGTTTTCGTGAGTATCAGCATCTAAAATTAGCCTAGCACATCGTTTCTGTAGTCGTAAAACTCTTTGAAGATTACCAAAGGTACATTTACCCCAGACCGTACAACAATACTCCAGTGTTGGCTTGATGAGGGCATTATATAACATTTTCCTGCAAGCGAAGGTTAAATAGACGTTTGCTCTTTTAAGACATATTCTACAGTTTAATTTTTTAATCAGATAGTCAATGTGTAAGTTCCATGAAAGGTTTGAGTCAAAGACAACTCCGAGCAGCTTTTCTCTTGCCGCTTCCTCTAATTTGATGTTATCGATATAAATTTCCATTGTAGTCTCGCTGCTATTGAACAGAACCAACTAGCAGGTTGATTGCTCTTTGTTTTGTCAGCGAGTCGTTGGTCCTCTCACGTTTTAACCATTGCATATCATATAGAATAGCGAGATGTATTGCACAATTAGGATCAGGGGTCTTCCATAAGAATTTTCATATAAATTTCATTTTCCATAGCCATTCTGCAGGAATTAGTAGCAACCTCCTCAATAGCAACAGCAATTTCACTCTCGCGTGTATTGAACGGGCTCCGAATTAACATGGGGACACTTAATGTGGTGGAAAAGCTGTTGACATGTGTATATCCTATACCGCTGTCAGTGGCGAACAAGATCGATTTGCGTATTAATTTTATAGGCGCCAGGAACTCTTTTGCAATTGTGGAGCTGTCTGGAAGAAAAAAAATCATTTTTGCTGCCACATTTATGGTATGCGACAGAAATAAACTTGCGCATCCCTCCTTTATTTCTGTGTCTGCATAAGTAATACAAAGGGGCCCTTGGAAGAATGGATAGGACCGAAAATTAAATTATTCACCTTTTCAAACCATTTTTGAAAAGTTTGCTAGAGGCAATTTAATACTATTGTATAAGGCATGTTGGCATATTTTACCAGATTTGCAGTGCTGAAGTGCTCACATGATTTTAAAGAGAAAGTTAAAAGAAACCCAGATCAGTAATTCTGTATCCAGACAGTTCTGTGGGCTTGATGTCACTGACTGAATCAGGAAGCTGGTGAAATTAAGTTTTCTCGTCCCTTTGAAGTGTTTATTGACACATAACCAAAGAAGGGCTGCAAATAATTTGCCCAATTCCCACAGTTTTGCGCTGACCATTTCTCCACCAGCATGGTTGGTTTTTGTGAAGAATGCGCGGTTCAGCCGATGTGTTGTTCTCCTTGTTTTCGGTTTGGGGAAATAAACGGCGTTTGTAAAGTTCAGCTCTGACAACAACAACAACAACAACAACAACAACAACAACTTTATTGACCCTTACACTTAAGAATATTGAAATTTACATGAAATAAAAACTAAAACTAAAAGGGTCTTGGCTTCCTAAAATAACTAGAAAGTTAACAAGGCTAGGAAGCCAAATTACATAGAATAAATTACAATATTAGGGTCGAAAGAACACAGACACACACACACACAAAATTAAACTATTATAACTATAAATAAACGAAATTTACAAGTCATGGGGAAAAAGACAAATATATTAGAAATGTATTAAAAATGAAATCCTGAATATGATAAGTTAAATGCAGAGCAGCAAATAAATCAGAAATAACTGGGAAGAAATTCGTTACTCAGGGAAAACAGAAACCAAAGTAACATTAATACTGGCACAGCAATTCATTTTTTAATTTTGTTTTAAATTTACTGAAAGGAATTGACTTTATATCTTTCCCAAGAGAGTTCCATACCTTTGGTCCTTGAAAGCGAATATTAAATATTCCATAGTTTGTTCTAGCTCGAGGCAGGTAATAAGATTGATTTGCTGCACTACGTGTATTGTAGTTATGGATACTAAGTACTGAATTGAAGAAGCTATCAAAATTTGAAGGTAGTAACTTGTTGTGAAATTTATGCATAAAAAGTGCAATATGAAATGTAACAAGATCAGAGAGCTTCATAATTGCTAATAATCTAAACAGTGGAGTTGAATGTTCATCAAATGAAGAAAAAGTCATGATTCGCACTGCTTTTTTCTGTAAAATATATAAAGGCTGAAGTGTAGTTGGATATGTATTACCCCAGATAATTATACCATAGGTCAGAAATGGGTAGATTAAAGAGTAATAGAGATTAGTAAGAATATCAATATTAACATAATGGCGAAGCTTAGACAAGATCCCTACACTTCTTTTAATTTTCTTTACAATGCATGCAATTTGAGGTTTCCAGGATAAATTTGAATCAATTAAAATTCCTAGGTATTTAATACAGGAATCCTGTTGCAACTGTTTCCCATTTAGAGTTAGGTGGAAGTTGAATGGAACTTTCCTTTGAGGAGGATGAAAAATTACAAAACTGGTTTTTTCTATATTAAGAGAAAGTTTATTTGCACAAAGCCAGGAATTAACATTAGAGAGTTCATCATTAATACTTGCCTGTAGAGAGATGAGGTTTTTATGTTTGCAGAATAAATTACTGTCATCAGCAAATAAATGGAAATCAAGAACTTTAGAGCAATGGTGAAAGTCATTAATATATAACAAAAAAAGAATTGGTCCAAGGACTGACCCCTGAGGAACGCCGCATGAAATATTGACAGAGGTAGAAGTTACACCATTTACAGTGACTGTTTGCAGACGATTTGCAAGATATGAACTAAACCACTGATTTGCAATCCCACGTATGCCATAGAACTCCAGTTTTTTTAACAATATCTCATGATTTATGGTATCAAATGCCTTACTGAAATCTAAGAATATACCACAAGAAAAATCCCTCTCGTCAATTGCCCTTTGAATTTTATCAACAATACTAAGGATAGCATGATCAGTGGAATGCTTAGCCCTAAAACCAAATTGGTTATCAAAGAACACTTTTTTCTTTTCAAGGAAATCAACTAATCTATTGCACATAAGCTTTTCAAGCAATTTATTGAAAATAGACAGCAACGAGATTGGACGATAATTGGATAGGCAGGTCTGGGATCCCTTTTTATAGACTGGAATTACATTTGCTAATTTGAAGTTGTCTGGCACTATACCAGTCTCAAAGGAAGCATTGAACAAAACCTCTAGAGGCTTGGATACAACAGTTTTCAGAATTTTGAGAATAGTGACAGGTATACTAAAAGGACCAGTGGCTTTACTAGATTTCAGTTTAGTAATTTCAGATTCAATTTCCTCTGCTGTTGTAGGTGAAATAAAAAAGCTATTACAGAGAGGATTTTTTAAATACTCTAAAGGTGACATGTCAACATTTGGTATTGAGCAAGCAAGGTCCTTGCCAATATTAGCAAAAAAATTATTGAACATATCAGCAATCATATGACAATCAGTTATGACATTATTATTTGTAGTAATTTTAATGGTTCTATGACTAGTTGGAGGCTTAAAATGGATAATTTGTTTAATACCATTCCAAATTTTTTTACTATCTTTAATATTTTTAAGAAAATAGTTACTGTAATATTGTTTTTTACTTAATTTCAATAGATGGTTTAATTTATTCCTATAAAGTTTAAACTTAGAGTGAAAGTAGCAAGATTTGGTCTTTAAATATTTGTCATAAAGTTTATTTTTTACTCGAATAGATACTTTTATTCCTTGGGTTATCCATGGCTTGGACTGAAATTTTAATTCTTTCTTAGATAATTGTTTCAGGGGAATGTGTTTATCTACTATTTCAGAAATTGTGGAATAGAATGAACAAAACATGTCAGATGGATCAGAGTCAGAAGTAAAAGTACTATGCCAGTCTATAGATTGCATCTCACTGATTAAGGTTGATTGGTTAAAATTTGAGTAGTCTCTTTTATATACTTTGACATTAGAAGGGAGAGAACCAAGATTACTCAGAATAATGAAATTAGCCAAGTGGTCAGTAAGATCATAAACTATATTCCCACTGATAGTGAAGTGCTCGATAGAATTAAAGAGAATATTATCAATTAGAGTAGCAGTGTGATCAGTTATCCTAGTAGGTTGTAAAATGTGGGGTTGGTAAAAGAAGGAAGCAAGAGTATTAATAAAGTCATCTGATGGTTTGCAAGAATTCAAAAGATCGATAGTAAAGTCACCCATTATGAGAGAGTACTTATTTTGGAGATGTATCTTTTCAATTGTTTTATTAATATAATCCATAAAATTATCCAGATTTCCATTTGGGTGTCTATATACAACTCCACAGATTAGATTAGATTGACCGTCACAATTAATTTCTATCCAGAGAGCTTCAAAGTCGACTGTTGTAACTGACAATTCTGATAGTACAGTAAAAGTTAAATTATTTTTTATATAGAAGCCAACACCTCCTGCATTTGACAGGCTTGGCTGTGAAATAAAATCATAACCTGGAATGTTAACATTTGTTATGATGTCCTTATCAACCTTAAGCTTAATTTCTGAGAGCCCTATCACTGAGAAGGGGAACTGCAATTCAGATAACATGTGAACAAGATTCTCATGATTAGCCTGCAGACTTCTAATATTGCAGTTTAAAGCAGCAAATGATTTCGAGTGTGTTGAGAAGTCATTTATATCATAATTGAAATGGAAGTCATGCGTAGTATAATAGTTAAAGTTCTGATCCGAAGGCATATTACGATCCACATCAATATTTGTGAGGTGTGGAATAGCGGAAACAGGGGAAGTTACATTTAAGAATGGTAAGTTTTTAAGTTCAGTGACCTTTTCAGACAGTTCACTCTGGTTGGAAGGGCAACTATGCCCTATACATTTAGAACAATATGTAGTAGTATAACATTATTTGTACTTATCTCTTCAACTTGTCAAGTTCTCCCTCATTTTTTATGAGAATAGCTGAGCTGTCTCGGTCCTTCCGCAAATAGATCTTTCCATTTGAAGTCCAGATGTAATTATAACTGTAATCTTTCTTTACTTTAAGTGTGGCCTTAAAGAGTTCTTTGTTTGCTTCAGTTAAACTCTCATTTATAAAGATATTATTCTCGTCTGAAAAGCCAAGATCTTGAGTCGTCAAGCCTCTCAGCTCTTCTCGCCCACGATAGAACATCTCCTTTGTATCACGCCGTGCAAACTTGACTACAATAGCAGGAGCAGATCGCTTTCCCTGATATTTCTGGCTTGTTGGAATACGATGACTTACCGAAATATCCTCAGGACTGACTGAAACACCCATCTTATCTCCGATTTTAATAACTAGTTCATTGGTATTTTCTTTAATATCCCTTTCTTTCGGAGGTAGAGGGATGCCATGGATTTCAAGGCACTCCCGCCTTGAATACTGCTCCAGCTCGTTGCAAGTTTTCTTTAAATTAGTTATTTTCCCTTCCAGTTGGAGCTTCTTCAGTCTTTGCCTTGCGCTTCGAGGCTTTCACCGTCCACGTGGAATAAATTTGATGCTTTTTGCCGCTGTGACTGTGGAGTTTGTTTGCTGTTCTCGTCCGTTTCTCCATAGTACGCGGTTCTTGAAAGCAAAGTCGAAGGCAGGATAGTGGAAGACTGAAAAGGAGATAATTATTGCGGCTCTCTTGGCAACAGTTTATAGTCACGCTATCAGTTCGACGCGACTCGGAACGTTATTGGTACATTGTAATTTTCAAGCTTATTTTCACACTTTTCACTGAAACTGTGTCACCTTAAGTGACTTAAAATCCCCATCGGTTTTTAACGACACGGTTTTGTCTTCAGTCGAGATATATATTGAACGGATATCTTAAACTTGATTACCGGGGCCAGGATGAGTTCTAGTGTACAAAGAAAAAAAGAGGCGTGCGAAATGGGTTTTTGTTAATTCTCAATCAGGGCCCCTGATTACTGGAGCCAGGATGAGTTCGAGTCTACGAAGAATTAAAAGAGGCGTGCGTGTTTTTTGTAAAATCTCAATCAGAGCCCATTTAATCGAAAGCCGAGAACTTAATTCAGGGTTAGCGTAAACGTTATTTTTTTTTTCTCTTTTCACTTTTGGATAAAAGTTTCTTTGCTGATTTTTGCTTTTCAGGATTTATGTCCCCTGATATAAAATTTTGCAGAACATCATTGTAGTTACTGTTCAATCATGGAGTTGGGTTAATCGGCTTTCGAACAGTAATGTGGCTTTTATTAGTTGGTGCGCTTTACTAAATAAAGAAGCTTTGGACGTGAAAATGTTGACTTTTCTAACACCATGTTAATTGATTGATTGTTCGTAGGTACCTCCAAAACAACGAGCTGAAGGTCCTGCCTCAAGGAATCTTTGATCAGAATACTAACCTGCAATCGCTGTAAGTGCAACTGTTATTCTTTTGTGTTACAATTCAGCACTATTCCTAAATTGACTTTAAAGTGAAGAGACGATGGAGACGGGATGTGAACTTGAATAGTTTTC
The DNA here is from genome assembly GCA_016490735.1 of Pachyseris speciosa. NCBI lineage: Eukaryota > Metazoa > Cnidaria > Anthozoa > Scleractinia > Pachyseridae > Pachyseris > Pachyseris speciosa. The sequence continues at coordinate 870,484 of JAEMWC010000297.1, forward strand.
AATGAAATATTATCAGTATCATAAGAACACTATCTATAAATAAAAACTGGCCTTTACTGTGAACTTAGATTCTATTAGATTATAAAAGTAAGTTAGACATTTTCATCATGTGAACGTCTTTGTAATTGCTTTAACATTGCTATTCTAAAAATATTTACACTTCGGAGATCAAATCCATTCATGTGCAGTGGTTATACAGTAGAACCTCTTTAATACGGACACCAAGGGGACATGACAAAGGTTTCGTATTATCCAGGTGTCCGTATTAAGAGGACTGTCAGAAAATAAAACGTCACGGACTCATATTTTATCGATAGAAAGACTAAAGCAGACATTTTTTTAAGGAAACAAAATGTTGTTTAATTTCTTAACAGTAATTGTAACTGTAATGAGTTCAGACTAAAGAAACTTTTCGGTAATTTATGTGAAAATTTCTTCCTGGGTTGGAGGATTCCATGTTTACAAGGACTGTTCGACTGTTACATGAAAAAATACCAAAGATAAAGACGCAGTCGATGGGTGAAAAGAAAGTCGAGTAATCGGTGACATTAATTCCTTATCACCCGCCGGACACCAAAAGTCCACACTTGTATAGTCACTCATTTTATTTCAAAGTCTACCAACCGAGGATCGGTAGACGTATGTGGAAATAACGGACCACAGTATAAGGATCAAACACTGAAAATAGACAGTGCGCAGATAACTAGTGTCCGTACTGCGTTTTTCACCCCGGATAGCGAGAACTTGTCCGTTGTCCGTATTGACCGATGACCACATTAAGCTTGTTAATTTTATAGAAAATATATGAACTTTTCGTCGGGACAAACGAGACTGTAAGTAATATCCGAGCGTCCGTATCAAGCGGGTGTCCGTAGAGCGGGGTTCCATTGTAATAAGATAAAATTCCAATCCAAGTATAAAACTTAAGGAGAAAAAACAGCCGACAGAAACCAAGGGACCAACACTCAGTTGTATAACCACCAACTGATTGTTTGCAATTCTAACAGGAATTGTTTTACTGAGTAACCATAGTAAGCGAATAATATCAAGATGGCGTATAACCGTTTAACGGCTTTCAGTAGGCCTTATTCAAGTTGCCCACTATCTTTGAACATGCGTAGGTAGCAATGGCAAAGGAATCATGTCATTGTACTGTTACGGAATAAATGTTGCTGGCTATTAAGTTAATTAATTCAAACTCTAATGAAGTTATTCGTGATCCGAAGTAGTGTTACGTTTTCAGCCTTAATCCGGACAGACCAAGCAATCTCTAAAGTGTTAACCCCCTCAGTGCCTTATTGACGTGCTCTGTACGTTACAAACGCCGTCAGTACTTTGAAAACCTACAACTTTCCCAAATCCCTTGCTGTGGTTGAAATGAACGATTCTTATTGCCAAACGCTCAGTTATGTAGACTTTTTCACTCCATAAACTGACCAAAACTCCCAGTTTTCATTGAGTATGACCGTTTATTTTGTTGCAAAACCAAAAATGTTGGCTTTGAATACCCTTTGACAACATCAAAAATAAGGAACTTGCCTGGAAGTTTTTTGAACAAAAATATCTTTTGAAGCTAAAATCTGCGTTGGCAGCAAACTTCGACTCCACTGCTTGATATCTGTTCCACATTTACCTGCTCACTTGTTTAGCTCGATGCGGAGAACAGTTTTGATTTCACTTGCACTCACTGGTCTGTAATTTTGCTTTTGTGACCCAAAGGAAGTCTGGGAGGTTCTTGGATAACTGACGCGTAGAAGTCTGCCAACTTCCATTTCAGATATTTTTTTTTAAGTATCGAGCCACCCGGTTCTGCTGACATGTTGTACCGATTGCATTGTTCACAAGTCAAAACTCGCCGAAATTGCCATGCGAGGTCTCAGAATCCACTTACAGAACGGCTAGGCACATAACTTCACTTCGCGAATGGCCATAACTCGATCGAGCAATTCCGGCGGCCCACTTCGTGTGAAATTGCTTCTCACCTCTGTTTTTTGCCAGAGGATTGCCTCTACCCACCAACCCAGCTTTATGATGCCAGGCAGGGGGGCTCTGAGGTGAAAAATGGCTCGAAAAACACACTTATAAATCAAATACCTATCAAACTGTTAATTCATTTGGCTTTGAAACATGAGTGAAGTTGAGTTTACGTTTCCATGTAATAAATTTACACAGAGCGTGTTCGCGGAACAACACGCTTGTTTGCGGAGGATCGGTGCCTTGGTTAACGCCAAAGATTAAAGATCTCATGTACGAGCGTGATTATGAACATAAGAAAGCGATATCAACATATATTGAGCTACACTGGAGTAATTAGAAAAGATTACACAATTCTGTCAACACCAAATGCGTAAAGAGAAATGTAATTATTATTCCAACAAGCTCTCAGGTGACCAGAATTCTAAGGAAATGAGGAAGAATTTAAACAACATCTTCCCCAAAGAAAAGAAATGCGCAACCAACAGTAGCCCATCAAATCTATCAGCAGCAAAGTTCAACGAGATTTTTTACATCGATTGCAAGGAATTTATGCAACGTCTTTAAAGACCCTGCCTTTCCTCAAATTTTGGTCCCCAGGGTTGAGAAGGACTTTACCCTACATGCTAGCTCGGCTATTGTTTTGTACGCAATAAGCTGGCAAAACTAAAACTATTAAAGGCTACTGGACTTTACGAAATCCCTGCAAAACTCCTCAAAGATGCAGTCTCCGTTATAGCCAAGCCAGTCACTTATCTTATAAACCTTACTATTTTGACGGGTGAAATTCCATCACAGTGGAAGAAGCTAGAGTAACTCCAATTTATAAGACTGGGATGAAGGATGATGAGCACAACTATCGTCCAATTTCAATTCTCCCCCTGGTTTCAACTATTGTCCTTTCTTGATGAAAACAAAGATATCTCAGATTTTCAATCCGGTTTCCGCATGAAACACTCTCTGAAACGGCGGTTGCATACATGGTTGATCATATTGTAGAACACATGGACAAGCAACAGTTAATCGGAGCTGCCTTTATCGATTTAAAAAAGCCCTTCGATCTTGTTGATCACCACTGCCTTCTTTACAAGCTACAGCACTATGGTGTTAGAGAACGCAGTCTTAACTCAGGTTTAGAAATTATCTAACTGTTCGTTTGCAGATATTTCAATATGGGAAAAATGTAAATATAATTTGTTTACCCAAGATCCACCTTTGGAGCTGAGAGCTCGTTCAACATGTGACCAGATCGAATAGGAATTTAGAAGTGTTGGTTTTTGAGAAGAGGGGAAAACCGGAGTACCCGGAGAAAAACCTCTCGTAGCAGAGAAGAGAACCAACAACAAACTCAACCCACATAAGACGCCGGGTCCGGGAATCGAACCCGGGCCACATTGGTGGGAGGCGAGTGCTCTCACCACTGCCCCATTTAGAAATAACACTGTGATGCTTTCGTTCACACTCATAAATTTCTGATTATGGACATTTTCTTGTCTGGAAAACCGCGTTATTTCTTCTAACAAAAGCAAACGGACAGCCTGTTGCTCTAAGACAAGGATTTGCAGTTAAAATGCAGGAACTAAGAGCATCTGAATAGCTTTCTGAACTTTAAAAAAAACGCTCTTGACCTTAATTCATCAGCTGGTCGCCTGCTTGCCCAGGAGTTCTTCGCGAGCCTGCACTTTCCCTGCCGTTTTGGTGACACTAGCGTTCAGATTTTTGCTTGGACAATTTTTGCATCTGCGGAATTTTTCTGATTTGTTTTAATTAGACGAGATTTGAGATTTGATTTGTTTTAGACGAGTAAGTAATTATTTTTTTAAGAACAGGACCCCACAAGCTTTTTAGCTTTAATTCTTATCGTGTATAAATAAAGATTCTGTTTTTTTAATTACTTGTCATCATCAAAAGGAATAAAATTTGTGGAAATTTCACACTTTTCCCTTCATTACCAAGAAATATATTCCCATTAGCGCGAAAGATCGGTCAATAAAAATAATAAAAATAAGTTTAACTAAGAAAAGAAGGATTTCAATTTGTGAGATAGTCATTAATGATTTTTGTATCCAGTAGAAGATTCATTAAATGTGGGTTATTGGCCAAGCTTTTTCGGTCAAGATGGCGGGATATTGGCCAAGTTCTTTTTTTTTGCGTGTTTATGGACCGAGACAAAGGACGCTATTAAAAGACAGTGAAACGCGGGAGGGACGGGCTATCCTGATCAGTCAAGATGGCTCCATCTTGAATTCGCAGGTAGCCAATCACACCAGGAGAATTGATTCATCTTGACCTTTGAAAGAGCCTGTCATATGATAAGACCAATTAAAATAGTGTTTTATCAAAAACAACATTCTTTATCCCGGCCGGACCAACACTAATAATTTAAATAATTGAGGAGAAAGTGGCGCCTTTGTAATTACATCTGCAAACGGTTAGACTTTCTAGTCTTCTCGGATAAGACGATAAACCGTAGGTCCCGTCTCACAACACTTGTTTCTAATAATCTGTGGGACGTTAAAGAACCCACACACTGTTCGAAAGAGAGAGGGAGTAGTTCCCGATGTGGTGGTCTGTCTCTGTCTTTCATATGATATTCATGTGTGGGTTGGGTGGGTGGGTGAGATCAAATATGGACTGATTGCGGCTGCCAGAGGCGCCTTTACAGGCTGACGTCCGATCTCACCCTGGAGAAGCATTGTCAACCGCCATGAAACTGTGACGTGTGCGGTATATAAATGCATTACCATTACCATTTAGTGGCTATGAACATTCATTTCCTTTGGGTTAAAGTTCGATTTTGCAAATAAAATTGAAAACGAAGTCGTACATGTACAAGCCTTTCTCTCAGAAATGCAGCACGGAGTGCGTCGCAACCGTGTTCCAAACAAGCATCATGATAGGATGGTTAAGGCGTTTGAATATTCCCACAGACTATCTTTTGCTGGCAGACGTGTTTGGAGTGAACTGCAGCACAGCAAGATGCATCGTCGCAAGTTATGTTCGAGAAGGACGTAGTCGCGATAGATTACGTGGCGGCCGCAATTATGTGAAAATAGACAGTAAAATGAAGGATTGCGTGCCTCAGTGCGATTATTGATGGGAACTGTTTGTTGACTTTGAGTGAAATCAACCAGGAACTTCGAATAACACTCCCAGCAAAGCCTTTCATACACTAGGAGTGTTGGAAAAGCTCTTGACGGTATGCTAATACTTGCGAAGCCACTAGCAGCTGCCTACAGTAGGCGAGATCTGATATGAAGGCGAGATGAATACAACAAAACTGGTTCATATTGAACGCAATTCCCCATCATTGGGTATTTATACCGAGCAATATCTGGAACTCATGGGCAAGCTAGAGTCGATGAAAGGGCTATAGACAAGCCTCGGTCAACGCAGGGGAAATGTAACGATAACAATGGGCGTGTCTCCTACAGCTGGTCTAGTTCATGCACTGCCAAAGTTAGTGAAGTGAATGCACGGCTCTTTAACGACTTCCTGGTACAAGCACGCCAACAGCTCACCAAGACGAGCTGGTATGTCAGACATATGATGGTGCTTCCACCCATCGTAATGCTGTTAATCGAGCAGCCAATACAGAGTTGAACGTGCTGCCAGCCTACAGCCAGTTCCTTAACATAGTGGAACAAGCTGTCAGCACGCTGAAAGCGGCAAGAAAGGTAGAAATTTCACGACCTGCATTTCAGCAACAGCTAAATGATCGGGAAGAGATAAGGCGGCAGGGGATTCCTGTAGGAGATTACCGTCAACAAATTCTTTTAAGAGTAGGCAAAAGAAATACGAACATAATATAACAGCAAGAAAATGTGCTCAGTGGTTTCGGTTTATGCAGACCTATATACCTCGATGTCTGAATTCGAACGGGGAGTATAACCTTGTGTAATTCCTGAATTGTTTTTGTCTAGTGGTGCTAAATGCTAGTGTTCTACAACAAACCAAAGAACTGTACGAAACGCAAAGATTTCCCCATGTTTTTTCGTTATTTGCCTCGCTCGATGTTCTGTTTGTCCTCTGGGACACCACCTCGTATGGCTCATTTCCCGTCACTCTCTACGTGTGGCTTATGGTTGCGGATATCGTGAATGATGCCCATGCACCTTGCAACAGGCTCAAAACCAGAACATTTAGTGGTAAAAAAAGGAGCTGCTTTACTCTAGAAAGAGAACGAATGTCCCAGTAAGGAGCCATGGCAGTTTACATACGTCGCCAAGCGTTGTCCGAGTGTTGTAACGCTCTACTTAGGCTATCAGTTCAAGTATATACGGAATACTATTGTATCTTCTTCTTTCACTCAACACGACTTTTACACTGTGAAAAACAGTTCTCATCTGTGAAAAAGGTGGCAAAATGCGGCTTCTTTTCCCTTGAGGATGCAAATTTAAAATGTTCGTTCAAAAGCCAATCACTGCGTGACGCATTTAGCCGCATCTCGTATCTGTGTTAGACAGTTGACTCTGCTCAGGCGAAGAATTCGCCTCTATTGAAAATTCCGCTAAACTCCCTCCGGGGGGGGGGGATTGCTCCCTATAATGGACTATACGGGGAGGCTCGCTCGAAAGGGGAACCTTTTTCACGCTTCAGGTATATGAAAGGCTGGGGATTCCACTAGTCGAAGTTTATGAAAGGGTAGGGAAATCTGTCGTTGAGGTATTTAAAAGGGTCTTTCGTTAAAATATTTCGAACACACTACCTTATTACTGCACTGTTTTAATTTATTGAACACTACATGAAAATGACAAGAAGACTTCCTGTTTTAGGTATACGAAAGGGGTACTTTTGTCAATGGAAGGTATACGAAAGGGGTACTTTCTCTGTCAAAAATGGAATATAAAAGGGTAAGGGGCCGGACCTCGGGGCGGAGCCTCCCCGTATTAAATTTGTTTTACTACCCCCCCCCCCCCCCCCTCGGGATAAACTCAAGGAATGGTTATAAAGAAGATAACGTCTTTTCATTAGCGAACACTCCCAAACCATTGATATTTTATTTTACTAATCGTTAACTTAATTGCCTATACCTTTATGGGTGTTAAGCTGCGATCTACCAATTTGGTAAGTCATGTCAACGTAGTTGCAAGAAAAGACACGAACATTTGAGATATCAAGCAAAACCCTACGTGCAAACTAAAGTCGATGAGGTTACCTCGGGAAATGAATTCTCATGAAAGACTACTGTCCATCGGGTTCTTTATAGTTGCTGAACAAATCGGACGAAAGTCAAATATTTTTGAACGATATAAATTACACTTCGGTTTGGAAGCTTAGGGACGGTTCTTTTAAGTCGGGATAATATGGACACCGCTGTTTCGCAACCAAGTGCAAAGAAAGGGTTGCATTTTAGACGTTCCAGATATCCTTGTACCTCCTCAGTTAAGTCTTCTGGAGCCCAAGGTTTCTTTCAGAAGAGTTCAGTTGGCCAGGTGGGAGATAAGAGATATGGGCTATGTGATATTCTGAAGTATATTCCTCTAGAGGGTCGTGAAGCGGGGTCCTAATCCCATTTCCCAGGAAATTATTTTTTTTCAAATCCCAGCTCAAATCCCACAATCCCAGGCTGTGTTGCTCAAATTGAAATCCCATTCCCATTTTTCTATTGTTTTTTATTTCATGAATCCCAGTCCCAGTGCACAAAATCCCATTTCCCAGACTCTAAAAAGGCAAATCCCAGCTCCCATTTTACCCCTTCACGACCCTCCCTCTAGGTTAGAATATCAGCAGTAATTTGTGTTCTTCTAAATCAGAAACTAGACAAAGTGAGATATGGACTGCCAACCCAAGCCAAACTGTACCAGAATATTAGTTTCGTTCTTACTATGTTTCTTTGTTGTTATTGTTGTTGCTGTTTTTCCATATATTTATTCGTACTGTTGGGTTGTGCGACACCTTAGACACATCGGTGCATGAGTATTTGATATCTGATATCGCCTCGTTGGCTCGAAAAATCACTTCAGTCAGTTGACTTATCGCTGCGTTTTTTGTAGTTGTTGTAGTTCTTTTGCTCCCAGTAAAGCACTTTTATTTTAACATCGAATTTTCAGTCGAACAGCCAACAAAAGTAAAAATGCATACGCCGCAGGGAACTTAACCTGCAATCAAGCACTTTATTTGTTTATACACGGTAAAATCTTCAGTATATTACATTAACAAGGAAAAATGATTAAAACAACACTGTTTTACAAGATTGCCGTGTGGGAGCCCGACTGAAAATTACTGTAAATTTGGTCAAGTTCCCTTTTAAAAGAGTCTGATTTTCTTAAATTTACGGGTAGGCTATTCCATAGAAACGCCCCGCTGCCCCAAGGCACGCTTACAATAGTTCATGCGTGGCTTGGGCAGGTTTAGTTTCATCTCAGAATCTCTTAAATTATACGGCATTACCAGAAATGCGCGTCACGTTTATCAGGAGATAATTTATTCATGGGTCACGCGGCCTTTAAAATGGCCGCCGGAGTTACTAAAGAATGTATGAATTTCAACAGAAAACTTCAGATACATTTACTGGTGGCAATGCTGCTTATTTTCCACACGTCGCATATAAAAAACAAACCTTTAGCGGAGTGTTCTGTGTTGTTATTTAGACTGAAAATGTGAAAAAACTTTGGACAATTTTTAATTGAAAAACTTCGGTTACTGACCCTATACAGTCACCATTTTAGTCAGATTTTACTGATTTTACTCACCTTTAATACAAATTTTGCAATGCATTTCCTGGATCTGACAATATTCCGCACATCCGAACAATATTACTAGAGAATGAGCTTTCCAAAATAGTCAGTCACTTTTAACCGATTTTGTGAAGGTAAGTCCAGACAAAATCACAACGAAAAAGTGCAAAATTCGCAGCCAGTCGATGTTCATTGAGCAAAGCACTCCCCTGAGACTGGTCGAAGGCCAGAAATAAAGTTAGAGTTTCTGCTCGTTCTCAATATTGACATTATTCAGTTTTAATTAGAAACCAAGCCTTTTTTTGCAAAAGTCCGCTGGTGTAAAGAATTGCTTTAATTTAGTCGCTGACGCCTTCGCTTAATAGCCGCTATCTTGGAAACTCGCGTGTCTAGCCCGCAATCGCGCGAGAGCAAAATGTCGCCGATTTCTGGTAATGGTGTACTACGAATGCTAAATAAGTGCTGCAGGTACGCTGGGAAGGTACGCAGGGAGGCCGGAGCCTGGAAGGATGGTATAAAGGTTATATTTCAGAAGTCGTGTTCCCCTCGATCAATCACTGCCAATTTGTTTGTCAACGGATGCACCAAATCTTTCACCAGTATACAGTGCAATTGGCTTTTGTTAGTAACAAGCCTTATGCAGTGACAAGGAATCTGAAAACGCAGCGAGCGACTAAATGCACGGGATTATTGAGGGACATAAACAAATTGAAAGAAACGGCGGTAAACAGACCGTCCATTCTCAGTTCACTATCGTGGTTTTAAACTTACTCTTAGAGCCATGCAAAGCAGTGGTTTGACTGCTCGCATTTATTCTTGCAACATAAACAAAGGTTTATCGTTCATATGAAGAGGACGTATTGAAACTTTCAGTCCGTTCATGATGTTGATGCTTTGAATTTCCTATAGTTGTCAGTCTGTCCGATGGTTGAAAGAAATAAAAAAAAAAGCATGAACTTTCAGTGTGACAAAAATAGTACTAACGTGAAATCGCTAAATCAATGGGAAACCCTAATTTCCACTCCCAGAACTTACAGTAATTAATGCTTGATGCATGATTTGCACTTAATGCGTGTAGCAGGTACGATCAAGTAACTAGTACTCTAAATTCTATACCTCTATTATACCAAGTGTATTTTTCTGAAAGATCAAGTCGCTCATAGGTGTCAATAAACAACCATCAATTCATCGCCTAACTGTATCCATGAGCATAGTATTTAAAATAATGAAGAAATGGCTGAGGCATTCAATTTTCACTTCTAAACAATGGCGGAAAAGCTGAGGAATTTGTTTCCTGACTTGCTGTTTGATACCTTAAAGCTGAGTAATTTTGTAAGATCGCGGAAGGACGAAAACGCTGTGTTTTTTATTCCATGAATAACAGAAAAAGATGTCGTTAGCTATCTTTTGAAAATCGATTCCAATAACTCTACTGGCATTAATTGATGATATTAATTGTCGAATGCTTAAATTAGCTGCTCCATTCAGTGTACCTTCAATTGCAAAGTTGATCAACCTTTCTTTTTCTTCAAACATTTTTCCCAGTCGTTGGAAAACTGCCAAGGTGACACCGATCTTCAAGAGTGGAGACCCTGCTGACGTTACAAACTTTCGCCCCATATCAGTTTTGGCCTACACTGTATAAGATTGCTGAGAGACATGTTCACAACGCACTCTACAGCTTTCTGTCCGAGAACGATTTAATCTACACTAGACAATCGGGCTTTCGTTCAAGGCATAGTACTGAAACTGCCTTGATCAAGGTTATTGACGATCTGCTATTTAACCTCGATAACGACTGTGTTAGTGGAATGGTCTCGATTGATTACCGTGAAGTGATCATACCCTGTTGTTAAAGAAACTCGAAGTTTATGGGCTTAGTAAGGAAACCCTTCAATGGTTTACCTCTTATCGGAGGAATAGACGCTAACTTGTCAAGTTCGGGGATAAACAGTCAAATGCTGCCAACGTTCCTCATGGTGTTAATCAGGAATCCATACTCGGTCCTTTGTTATTTATCGTCTTTGTCAACGACTTACCCTAGCCTTTCACGTTACTTCATCTATGATTGACCCCTTCCCACGAACTCAAAAGTACTCTAGGCAAAAATAACCGAAAATAAGTACATTTAATAAAGTTAAAGACGAAGAATATTAAAAGTAAACTCCTAAATAATCTAAGTCCTAAGATTACGAAGGGAACTTGGCTTGCACTTAATTTAATGAGGGAAAAAACGGTATACGGTATACTAAATTTCATCCTAAATAGCTCCTAACTGAATACAAGCTTGTCTACTATAACTAATTAAATAATTAATTGCAATTGCTAAAACAACGTAACTTCTAAATATAATAGAGATTAATTACAAGAATATTTTAAGTAAAATTAAGTACTAAATCCAATCCTACTATTAAATCTTAAAGTACTCACAAGTTAGAATATTTATACTATAAAATATTTCACACAGTTCTGTTCCTTTCTGTCCTTCTCCTACTGACCATTCCTTTTTGACACGTAACCGCACCGACAACCAAACACAATGAACTAACCGCCGCTTTCCCAAATGACCTCTTCTTAAACTTCTTCACAAAGTTCTTCTTCTTCAAACTCCACCTTCGCTCTTCACTGCACAGTTCTGCTCCCTGCTGTCTTTCGTAACTTTCCACGGACGCCAAGGACACTCTTCAGCTCACTCGACCGCTGTGTACTCTCATTTCCTCTACACCTCACTGGCTTAGGCGGCACTCGACTAGAGAATCTAGCCACGAACAATGTCTCGCCCCTGCTAACGACTTTTAGCAGTGAATAAGCACTCCTTCTCTTCTCTCTCCATCCTTAACTTCTTCTCCGAAAACCAAAACCTTTACCTTAGTGTTCATAACTGCTATGATCATTCACATTCATTCTTTAATCCGCAGTTCAAATATATGATTTTCACATATTCGCCACTCACGGATATATTAGGAACCAACAAAACGGCCAGCTCCCAGTTGGCTTGCTAGCTCAATTGGTATCCGGAGCACTGCACCGGTATCGCAGAGGTCATGGGTTCGAATCCCGTACAAGCCCGAATTTTTTTTTTCAGGCTTTACTTTCACTACTGCTTAAGTAGTGTTTATAACTGCGATGATCAGTCACATTCATTACAATAACTAAAGACTACGGAAAGCAATTAGAAGAAAAAAATAATAATAATAATAATAATAACTGAATAACACACGGCAGGTTTACGTAACACATTACAGCTATGTACAGAAATGTAAGTTAATTAAACAAAACTAATGAAGCTAAAAAAAGTGTGGGAAAAATCCGTTACAGATACAGCGTTGACTTACTGTGCGAATTACAGCTCAATTGGCAGACCAGAGCAGAACTTGAATTCTTCAGTTGCTGAAATCGTCGAATGGGCAGCTTCCAAAAACTACCGATTAACGAGAGCAAGACCAAAGCTATACTCATCACTGGCAAGCGTCTCCCCTCTAAGATCAATGACGAGATGGCTTTAACTATTAATGGAACTGAACTTGAACTCGTCCCCAGTGTTAAACTGTTAGGTCTTGAAATTGACTCTAAACTCTCATTTAATTCCCATGTAGAGAAACTTTGTAAAAAGCTGTCCCAGCGAATTGGAATATTGAAAAAGATACGATCTTGCCTCCCCATGAGGCAAAGGCTACTGTTAGGCTATGATTAGATCGGTTTTGCATCATGTCAGCACAATCTGGACTAGCTGTGACAAGGAGAATCTAGGTCATGTTTTAAAGTTACAGAAACGAGCAGCTAGGGTAATTTCCGATGCTGATAATCAGGCGTCCAGTGTCAAGCTATTCAATAGGCTCCAGTGGCTTTCTTTTTATGAGGAATCCAAAAAAGATAAATGCTGTGTTGCGTACAAACGTATCAAGGGTGAAGTACCCTTATATATTGAAGGCTCTTAAGTGCTCAACAGTCAGCAACATAATCGGGCTACAAGAAAGAGTAACACTAATTTTATTTGCCCGATCGTATGATATGACCGAAGGCGGTAGATCATTCGCAGTTACCACTAGTCAACTTGGGAACAGCTTAAGTTTGGAACTTAGGAATTTTGCAGCATCAGAAACAATCTTTTTGATGTACGAAACAAAAAAACTACATCATTTTATAGTTTAACATTTGATTTATCATTTGCTCTCTAGAAACATTTTATTTTGCTATAATTCTTATTATATAATTCTTATCAGATAGACATTATTTAGTTTTATTGATAGGCATGTTAAAATTTAACATTCATTTTATCTTTTAGCTCTTACATTTCTATGTACACTTCATATTATAGTATATTAGTTTTATTATAAGTTTAGATAGAGGGCCACAAGCTTATTAGTTACCTCACTATCCCGTACCACCCTCTTTAAATAAAGTGCATTTTTTTGTATTTGTGCCGTCGAATACCCCTCTCACCCATTCGAATGGTAACATTATACTGAAAAATTTGCCTCAAGCTACTTCCTCAAGTCAATCCATAGACTAATATCACGCTTGTTGTGAACAATAGATTTGCCCGTCAAGCCTCGCCCACAAGGCGAGCAAACACAAAGGATCTTAGTCCAATGGGAGCTAGAATTCATCCTGATGACGAGTCTGGACGGGCAAAATCTATTGTTCATCAGAAACGTAATATCGCTCTATTGCAGACCCTAATTGCTTAAGAATGTATTATTATTTTATTTAACTCTAATTTCTTATTTAAATTTTTAATTTTGCCTCTTTTGATCCAAGTGAGGATACCTTCACTCACGAGAAACTGATAGTTTATAGTTAGTACTTTGCAATCACATAGCAAACCCCACCAGAGTTTAATTAGCTTCTTATGTTGGTGGTACTGGAGAGATCTGGGACACTTCCATTATTTCGCCAAATGGAAACGTTTTTCTTTCATTTGGGTGAAGCGCCTAACTTGTTCTCAGTTCATAATTTCTCACTGGTAGCTTGAAAAACTTACTTGATGCGCAAAAAAAGAGACAAAAAATCGGAAAGAAAGGCTAGGTTTTTAAATGGAATGGCTTTTACCAGTTTCAACGGGAAAAAAGTGAAGTGCCTCAGAATGCCGGTCTTCCATTTCTTCGTTAAAATTTCCCTTTGATCTACACGTCCGCATTCCAATCTAAAATATTTTTACTTAGCACCTATGAGACGGACTGATGGTGGTGGTTTTTTTTTTTTTTTTTTGACACAATTTCAGACAAGGGAAAATTTATGAACTATTTAATTATTTGCATTTTAAGAGATTTTTACTTTCACTGAAGATCAGCATGCCCAATCAAAGCGTATTCCGAAGACTTTATTGTTTGTGGGCCGTATGGCTGCATTGCTCCATATATATAGCTTATGAAGAAGTTGTAGACTACATCCACTACTGTCCTTTGCTTGCCAACTTGGCTACTTTCAAAAAAGGCGTAGATAATACACAGTGCCACAAGGAAAATTTTTGAATATTAAATAGAGGATATTACATGGTCCTGAAGAGAGCTGAAATTTCTCTTCGAGTGTTGAGTGAGCGCCGCGAACGAGTGAAATACTTTTCAACGCGAGATGAGAAAATCGTAACTCCAAGCGACCATGTAACGTTCTATTTATTATATAAACACCGGTGAAATACCAAGCCATTTCGCTGTGAAATGCGCGACTTGTAATGGTAATAGGACTGAGGGGAGTCTAATTCGGTCTGTAATCATACGAGTGATACCAAAATCGGACGACCACGCAGCGGGAGTCCGATTTGTTTATCACGAGTATGATTACAGACCGAATTGGACGACACGAAGTCTTATTACCAATTAATCATAAAAATTACAATTTCCGAGAAAAGAGGAAGAGCTGAGTTATAAAAGGGAAGGAAATTTTGCATTAAAAGACTGACAAAGGAAGCGTAAATTGTATAATGTCGCTCTGAAATTGACTACGATCAAAATGTATAGTGATTGTAAGCAAGGTTGTGATTGGTTGATTTAAACTACAACTTTGAATGTGATTGGTTGATTTAAAATACTGCTTTGAATGTGATTGGCTTATGAACTGTCCGATAACAAACTGTCCAATAACAAAGTGTCCAATAACAAACTGTCCGATAACAAGTTGGCACGTGAATTAGTGGAAAATAGGAGTTTTTTAAACCAATCACAATCGAGGAAATTGTAATTTTTATGATTAGTTATGTTATCATAGCCACGGCGATCTTCACGAGTGAGGAATTAACATGATATTTTTACGCGTGAAGATATCATGTTTTCGCGCGAAGGCGTTTCATTGGTGTTTATTACTCATGCACAGTGAGCGCACAAGTTAAGGTTTTGCCTCCGTTTTTCGTTTCGGATCACGTTGTGTAATGCAAATTTATGCTGATGTTTTAAATTAAAGTTTAAATTTAATCCCTGCCGAGAGATGCGAACCCTAGAAATTTGATTCCTAGTTCGTTCGTTACCCCATTAAGCCAAGGCGCCCCAGCGTATGAATATAAACTACTTAAAGCCTCTTGTAAAATAAAATTTTCTACGGCTATTGTCGTAGTTTGTCCAAGCGCCTCAGGTTGACTCGCCAGATGATAAAAGCAGACCCTGAGTTGAATTGAATTGAGCCCTCCTAGTCAGTGATCTTAAACTACTGCTGAAATAAAATTACATTTTCCATGAACAATAAAGTAGGGTTCTACCATCTCGCTTATTTGATTAAACTAATCAACCAACGTAACGGCGTTCAACACCCTGCTTCTATTTGATTTAACTAGCAAACCATTTTAGCGTCTTTCAACATCCTCTTTCTACTTCTGTAGGTTTTTGAGCAATAATCAGATGGATAGGTTGCCGGATGGAGTGTTCAATAGCACCAGCTGGCTGTTTCGACTGTAAGTCAGATCTTACCTCTTTAAGGACATTAAAAATGTAAACACAAATCTGACTGTGCCAGTCATGTCTTTTCTAAACAGACTTAATGTTCTTTAAAAAAAAAAAACAATGTTCTTTATTAATTCGCCCATCACCATACAAGTATTAATATTAAATCACACGAATAAGTATATGGCAGGAGACCTTAGCAAGCCCTAGAGGGCTTTTTAATGAAGATCCCCAGTTAACAGTAACAATACATAATTTAATAATAAGTGATGGCTAACTTAGAAATATGATAATTTTCTTATGGATTCGTAATAATTATAACATATATTGATTCTTCTTCTAGGTACTCTGTATATAACACTTAACCGATTTTTTAAATAAACTGTAAGATCTTTTGGTTTTTAATCAACTGCTAATTCCCTCTATGACTTGATGCTTTGTCTACAGGCACTTGGATAACAATCAGCTGAAGGAGCTGCCATCGGGAGCTTTTGATCATAATAAACGCTTGTATGAGCTGTGAGTAACGCTTCAGTTTACCTGTTACTATAAATTATAACTAAGTGAGGCACGATCGTCCGGGTGAGTGTAGTCCTGAGAAGGACTGTTTGTGGTGATATTGACTGACGTTTCGACAACCTGAGCGGAAGTCATCATCAGAGTCAAGTGATTGGAGTAGCGTCAGGAGATGGTATAAGTACTCAGGTCGTTGATGTGATTGGTCAACGAAGTCGTGATTTTAATTGGTTGTCTGTCAGTTAAGCCGAGATGTTATTGGCTGTACAAGACTGTAAACCGTGATTAAAGGGGATTAGTTTCTAAAGAAACTGTGGTCCTTCGTCGGTGGGGGAGTGAAACACGAAAATTTGGTTTATCAACGGAGTTGAGAATTTAAATTGACCACCGTACATCCCTGTACGGTGGCCAATTTACATTATCAACTCCGTTGATAAACCAAATTTTCGTGTAAACCGTGATTGCTGCGTTTCAGTCCGTCTTTTGTTAGTCAAATGCAACCTCGTTTCCAGGATCTCTCCTCTTCCCACCCCCTGGAGCGAGAGAGAAGAGACCCTGGTTGGGTCTGGTCACGTGTCTCCCAGAATCTGGGAGATTACAAATAAACAAGTCGAGGGAGGGGAGGATTAGCGTGAAAGTTGTCTCTACAGAAGCCTAGGGGAGAACGGAAAAGTACCGAAAGCCAACGAAGCGTGTTGTCCGCGTAGCACGGACCATGTCGAGTGGGATAAATCCTGATAAATCCTTAGCCGCCAAAACAAAATTACAAGGCGACGGCTAGTGCGACGGCTGAAAGGCAAAACAAAAGCGGTGAACGGCTAAAGGTTAACTAGTCGGGATCAGGGCTTAACGTGATACGTAAATATTAATTTCTAAGGACATAACCAAGCAATTGCACGCTAAATATTTCCATTTATAACGGCTTCAGATCACTATCCCTTCGTCAGGGCGGTAAGCCTAGGAATTGTTGGTTGTACCGCACAATTCCTCGATTCGCTCTGAAACGGTGGTCAATTCTCCGTTGGTAAGCCAAACTTCACCGAAGCAGCACCACAGACGCCAAAATTTTGCATACCACGAAACAAAAGAGCCACTGGTTTGGGGTCCGGATAATCTGCGAGCCAGCGAGCCATGCGAGCCGTGCGAGCCATCGGAAAATATATGCATTTTTCTATTTTTTATTGGAAATAATTCGTTTTGTAATTGGTTTTGGTTTTGCTTCTGGAAATGACTTTCAGAGTTTTGCAATCGCGATCGCTCGCGATCGCCATGTTGGATGCATAAGAGTCTGGGTCAAGGGAGAGCGACAAATTTTGACTTTTTTTATTTTATTTTTTTTTTATTTAAACAATATTTTTTCTACGCATTTGCTCTAAGAGCACATAGTGCTCATCAAGAGAGCTTATGCCGTTTACATTATTATTATTATTATTATTATTATTATTATCAAAGATCACGATCAAAGCTAAGACACAACAACAACAACAACAAAAACAGAAGCTAAAACAATAAAATAAAAATAAAATAAAATAAATAAATAGATAGATTCAATTAAGAGAAACGTTTTGATTGGGAGATAAAAGACTGAACAGCATAAACAATCTCGACCAGTCTTTCTCTCTTGCTTCGTTCTTGCGAACGGTTGAGCGTGCTCGTGGCCTGGCCGGGTGGAAAAATCTTCAATCCTTTTGACAGTCAGTCCCTCCTTGACTCCTGAACAAAGACGTAGTATTGAACTTAGCCAGACTAAGCTTTGAACTGCTGCTTGTACTTCTTGTTTTCATACTTATACATATTATTATGGTTGCGTTATGTTTGCAGACAGTTATGAATATTGTTTTATTTTTTTTGAAAAATATCCTTGATGTCAGAGTATTTTCATAATAGGCACTCGAACATAACTCCAGGATCTGAGAAAGTAGCGATGAAGTTAGAAACAGCCCATGTACATTGCTGCCGTCCGCGTTGTCAAAAATGTATGATTGAGTTTGATTTCGGCTTTACCTTTTCATAATTTTGTATTCGGTGTTCTCTTAAGAGATTGTTATATTTAACCCTTTAAATGCTGGTATCAAAACCTAAATTCTCTTTTGTTGCCCATCCTAGTTTGTAACGTATCGATGACATCAGTTGACCATGTCATTTCACTGTGGCCCTGTGCCACGTAGACAACCTTGCCCAGGACATATCACGTGATCATGGTGTTGCAGCGCCACCCCGCACCATTTCTGTCGAAGTTTGGACGTCTTTAATACAATGTTCTCTTTGATGCGGTTACGCCTTTCGTTGACACGCTACCGGTCCGTGTCGGTTTAATTGGTCGTGTAAACGGTCACCTATGGTGGCGCGAGCATGGCTGGCTTGAGACGAGTAAACCGATCTAACTATGGTTACACAATGCTTAGAGAGGTTCCGTGTAAACACTTCGAAACCGTGCCATTTTCGATGGGGTTTCAAGGCTATGGAAGCGTGTCAATTTGAAACTGCGACAACGAAATCCCCGACAACGAAACGGTTTCATTTTGTGAAGGAAATTTGCAAGTATTGTCTTTTGAATGGGACTGGGGTTGTTTACCATTTAGAAAAAAATTCCGGAAATTTCGGTTGGGAATTTTCGTTCGGAAGGAATGGTACGTTTTCTTTACCATTTGCCTAAAATTTCCGGATTTTCAGGTCGCGCTCGCTGATTGGATAGATTACGCTCGGCCAAAAGCCAAGAGGACTGAAACTAGTACGAAACATAGAAACTAAATGGTAAACAAATTTCCATCGGGAACGTCCCAACCGGGAAAAACGGACTACCTTTTCAAAACTCCCGTTTGTCCCGGGAATTTTCCAGTGGGACGAACCAATAAAACGTTTACCATTCACATTCCAACCGGAATTTCCTGGAATTTGTGGTAAATGGTCAACAACCTGGAACACTTCGCCCTACGACTTTTCACGATTTTTTCACATGGCTCGCATGGCTCTCGGCTATGGCTCGCATGGCTCGCTAATATGGCTCGCACGGCTCGCATGGCTCGCTGCTATGCCTCGCATGATTCGCATGGCTCGCTGGCTCGCACTGTATCCTACCTCACTGGTTTGCCTAGTGGTAAAAGCAACGAGCATTTTGTCAGGCGAAGTTTGTTCGAAATTTATATTTTGCTCGACGTCCAGCAGCTCGGAAAGAAAAATAAATAAATTAGCTATATTTTTCAGAGGCTGTCGAAGATCCAACATCTTTACCTATGAAAATCATCGGAGACGCATATCACATAGCCTCCCACGCAGTCGTTTTTAGGGGATTCTTATTTAACCTCCTCCCCACTAGTGGGGAGGAGGTGAAATACGAGTCCCCTAAAAATGACTGCGTGGGAGGCTACATATCACAGGAAACGATTATAATTCTTCTCAAATGAACAACACCTCGTTGATTTGTTACCGCATTAATTCGGATGCGTCAAAACTTAAAGCGATGAAAGGGAAACTTTTACACAGCAACCATGAAGAGTCCATGGGAATATAAGGATTCGTATAACGGCTGTGCATGTCTGGATCTTTCTCATATCACTGTCATATGTCGTCTCAACCGGGTCAGGAACACGCTATCCTTATATCAGATAAAACACTAAATTGCGGTTGCGTTTCGCATCACTCCATGCTCGCCTTTCGATACTAAACCAGTGATGGGGATTGAAAGCTTTTTGAACATCAGAGAAATTAACTTTTTAGTTCTAACGGATGAGAGTTGTTTTGAAAATGATGACTTTACGAGATGACTGCATAAAATTGTCAGCGAGTCGAGAACACGAAAGCCTCGCTTGGATTGTGACAAAAGAAACGGCAACAAAATATTGAAATATAAGGACCCCTCCCTGACGCCTTCGATTGTCTCAGGCACACGAGACCAGACCCAACCAGGATCTCTTCTCTCTCGCTCCAGGGGGCGGGAAGAGGAGAAACTGGGAACGAGGTTGAGTCAAATGTTCGTAGGCTGCTGGCAACGGTTCAGTGGTGTCTGTTCTAAGATACCTTTTCTAGACTGCTTTGTTAGCAGTGACAACAACAGAGGGAGTTTACAGAAAACCTACACACACTGACAGACTACTTGACGAATCATCTTACAGCCCTACTTCACACAAAGCAACGACAATACGGACCTTAATGAGACGAGCGCAACTAGTTTGCGACTCGCACGACAGTTTAGGAGACGAACGCAAATACTACCACCAACGGATCGCACTGGAAAGTTGGTTTACTAACTTAAAACAGACACCACTGAACCGTTGCCAACAGCTTACCGCACCTTATAAACGACTTATTGACGATATCAACAGCAGACAAACAATAGACAAACCGACTAATTTGACTAACAATACACCTACGAACATTTGACTAACAAAAGACGGATCGAAACGCACCAATCACGGTTTACAGTCTTCACAGCCAATAACATCACGGCTTAACTGACAGACAACCAATAACATCACGACTTCATTGACCAATCACATCAACGACCAGAGTACTTATACCATCTCCTGAAGCCACTCCAATCACTTGACTCTGATGATGACTTCCGCTCAGGTTGTCGAAACGTCAGTCCATGTCACCACAAACAGTCCTTCTCATGACTACACTCACCCGGATGATCGTGCTTCACTTAGTTATGATATGACTCCTGGGTTCAAACCATTTACGATTTTACTATAAATTATCTCAATAGGTGCGTAATGTGAATAATATATGAAATAATTAGGTGCGTAATGTTTACTCTGAAACGAAGACGACAAACCTGAAATGACATTAATATCCCGATGATTATTAAATTCTGTTCCATAAGATGTTTTGAATTTAATCAAACTGTTTAACATTTAGTTCAAGATTACGACAACAAAGCTGGAGTATTTGTTCACGGGAGATACTCCATCGCTTAGTTTGAAACGTTTGAACAACCTACAGTTTTATTCAGAGGTGGACACAAAGTGAACTTAAAACAAACTAAGTCAAAACGTCTTCCTGTGGTGGATGTATTTTGTAAATTAGCGACAGTTCAATTCAACGTCTCCGTTTTGTTGCTTAGATCTTTTTGTCAAACGAAAGGCCAGTTGATATTTTCAACGTTCACAAATTAAGCATAAAATTGTTATTAGTCATTCGTCAGCTTATCATGGAAACTAGTGATATCTCGTCTTGCAACGTAAAATTTAAAAGTTTTTTCTCTGAATTAAGATGAAGGATTAACAGGATTGAGCTGCCCTTAAAACGCCAGAAACTCTTGGCAGAGTTATTAAAAACCTTATTAAGTGGCTGTTAAATTGATACAAACCTTAACAAACTCTGTGAAAGAGAACGAGAACGTAAAACTTAGGAGCTATATTTTACTGACTGCAGAGCAAATTCTGTTTCCGAGAGACGATCTTTCGTTTCATACGTATGAATTTACTTTTCTTAAAAAAAAAGAAAGTCGCGCATGGGCGACACTTCGGTTTGAGCTTCAAGCGTTCGCTAAAAAGGTCCGCCGACTTTCGCCGAGACTTAAACAACAACCTTCCGAAATTTCGGACCACGTTCCACGAGGCTTCAAAATTTGCCGAAAAACGCAGAATGTCGTTTACATTACTTTTTACATACAATTACACTGCTCTTTTGTTTTTATTGACACTAAACTGGCTTGACTACAACTAACCGATTAACCTGTCTTTCCACCAAGATAGCGGTGTTTATATTTGTCTACAATGCGTATTTACCCTTACGTTTCTTGAGGTCACAAAGGAAGGTGAGCTGAAGAGTTTCGCTCGTGGCCTTAAGAAGAGGTTGGAGAGAGCACTATAGAAATGGCGTTCATTTTGAATTTTGATGGCCTTACATAGGGAACATGGCCTTATTGCGATAAAGGCAAACAATCGTAACAAAAGTAAAGAAACGATTTGCGCATCCTGTATGATTTATACGTGTACTAAACAACCACACACAATGGTTACCCTTAATTCTTTTTCTACCAGTCACCAAAATATTGGTCGCAAAAGACCAATCCTATGAAAACCTGCAACTTTCCCAAATCCCGAACTATGGTTATTGCCAAATGACCAAATCTTTAGACTTAATCACCCCGGAAACTGACCAAAACTTCCAATTTCCATTTAATATGACTTTTTATTCTGTTGCAAAACCAAAAGACGCCCTCGGACAACACCAAAAAATACGCAACTTTGTATTGAAGTTTTTAAGACAAACATTCTTCTTGAAGCTAAGAGTCTACATTGGCAGCAAACTTCGACTACACCTATTTTAGTCTGTTCCACATTTTCCTGATCATTCATTTAGCCAGAGGTGGATAACTCTATTTTATTTCAGTTGCTCTCATTGGTCTGTATTGTTCGCGTCTGGGACCCAAAGGAATTCTGGGAAATTCTTGCATAACGGCATTCCCATTTCAAATATTTTTTATAAGTTTCGAACCACCCAGACCTGCTTACAAAATTTTGCACAGATTGCATTATTTTCAAGTCAAAACTCACCTAAACTGCCATGCGATGTCCCAGAATCCATCCACAGAACGGCCAGAATGACAACCTCACTCGTGAGTCACCATGACTCGCTTCCAGTACTTTTCTTTCAGAGGATTGCCTCTACCCACCAACCCAGCTTTAGGATGCCAGGCTGGGGGCTTCTTTTGTGTAAAAGGGCTCGAAAAACACACTTATCAATCAAATTACCGACTTAATTAGAGGACGAGTGCTTGCTTAAAAAAAGGAACAGCTTGCGTGACAAGCGTGACAAGCGTGACAAGGAAGATAGAGTCTACGGTCTTACGTGCCAGCAAAATGTTAAGTTAAGTTAAGTTAAGTTTACGTTTATTGTTTTCTGCACTATTTACAAACATTTCTACATTAAATTACATTACATGGGTAGAGAAATAGGCCAGCAACTAAATTACACAAGTGATAAAAAGCAAATGTGCGCAGTGACCAAAGTAGCTTAGGCTTTCGAGTTGGTCACTGCCACGGACAATTAATTGGCATGAACATGTACATAGATAGATATTTAAAGAATCAAGAAGGTAAAAATGCAATAGGCTTTATAAATGATATATAGATTACATAAAAAAAAACATTTATTAATATTACTTAATAATAAAAAACTAACAGGATATGAGCAGACTAACACTTAAGAAACAGATTGAGTATTTAGAAGATATAGTTTGTATTGTTTATAAAAATGGTTGTAAGATAGTTTTTTTAATTCTAACGGGATAGATTCCCAGATCTTTGATTCTACAAAAGAAAACGTAGTTGCACCATAATTATTATTTATACTTGGTCTATAAATATTAAAATTTGTCGCAAATCTGGTGTTATAGCTATGGATCTCAGAAGCTAGTGTAAGAGTTCCAGAAAATATTGCTGGAATGTTAGCGGGGTCACTATTAATTTTGTGTATAAAAAGAGCTAATTTGAATTTGTAAATGTTCTCGAGTGTGAGGATTTGCAAAAGACTGAAATAGGACATAGCACTGTCCCTGCTATGAGCAAAGAATATGCTACGTACACATTTATTCTGTTTTGTTTTGACCTTTTGTAGCCTTGTTTTACAGGCACTACCCCAACTTGTAATACCATAAGTTAGATATGGATAAATGAATGAGTAATACAGCTGTTAGAGTATGAACATCTACATAATATCGTAATTTATTAATAATTCCTACATTTTTCATTAATTTATTGTTGATATGCTGGATTTGGGGTCCCCAATGTAAATTTTGATCAATAAATACACCTAAATATTTTATTCGACTTTTACGCTGAATTTCAGGTATATGTATATTTCCACCCATTCTTGAGGATGAAATTACCATATAGTTTGTCTTGGTAAGGTTAATGGATAGTTTTGTTAGTGGCACAATACTTAAAACTAATTGTAATTCCTCATTCATAACAGATTCAAGAGGTTGTAAGTTGGCACTTGTATAAAACATATTTGTATCATCAGCAAAGATTCTAAAGGATAACTTATTAGAGCAGTTTGGCAAGTCATTAATATAAAGCAGAAATAACAGTGGACCCCAAGGTTCCACAGGTAATAGTTTCACTACAGGATTTGGTATCACCAATCACAAAATGTCTGTAATAAACCCAGTATATGGAATAAAGAGAA